>DWGR01003539.1:0-12057 GCA_018247715.1 Heliconius burneyi | reverse complement strand
AATACATTTCTTTGATATATCATAAAATGACCAAACAACGATTAATACTAAATATTATAATATTGAAATGACTCCGGAAAGCAAGGAAATGACTTCTGTCTATCCTATAACGTACTCGTATAAAAAGAGCATAATGTTCTCACCTTAGATCCAATAAGTTCAAAAATGAAAGATGTCTGTATTAACTGTTGATACATAAAGGCAGTAAGGAGACCATAAGTGACAAAAGCCTCCGTATTCTGTTCAAATCGAAAAGAAAGATTATTTTAATCTTATTTTATTCACTAGTAGAAAAATTATTATATTCTTAAAATCAAAATCCAATCAACTTCACGCTGTATCCCGCTCATAGCAAGGTAGGCAGAGGGAACCTAGTGTTAAAACACTCGAGGCGAAACGCGTATGTAGAGATCGTAGTGTTTGGCGCTCCGTTCTCTCTGACTACTCCGCAAGGGATAAGCGTGAAGCTGTATTGAGTTGTAGTAGTTATTATTGAGCATTTTTACCAAAGCCGAAATTTCCAAAAGTAAAATACATCCTGTTATTTGATGAAAAATATAGTACACGAACATTATAACTCCAAATGCTTTCGAAACCGAATTCATGAATCTAAACAAGAATAGCGAAATATATTAAGCCCATCAGTATAGTACAATATAATATATAACAACATTACAATTATAGCAATTGAATATTATATTTCTCACCCCATAATCAGCTTATGATGTTCAATATTTTCTTTTAACATATCAAATATAACTCGAGATTCTTCTTCATTGTACCTAAAGGTATTTTTTTTATTTTTATATTTCTCCGCTTCCGGTCTTGGAAAGTTTTCCAGATGGTGTATTAAAATTTTTAAATGACCCCATACGTGGATTATTATTGTCGACATCAAGAGGTCATAAGTACAGAAGGCAGACCCAATATCAAATATTAAAATCAAAGAAATGACGAAAATAAAAATAAATATAATATTGTTCTGTTCGTATGGGATGTAAAAGTACATGGCGTAATCGTAAAGTGTGCCGTTATTTTCACTATGATCATTTACAGAGAAAACTCCTGATCTTATGTTATTGTACAACGGTATCAGATGAAATGATGAAGTACCAACGTATAATTCAATTAAAATCCAAATTGTGAAGTATTCTAATACCTTATGGACTTGCTTATGTACCTGTGGATTCAATATAGTAATAAAGATTTATATTATATAATAAAGACTGGAACATAGGACATGCGTACATGGCGACAGCAGACCGTCGCCAAAACTTACCGTGATGGCTACCAATGGCTGGTAGCCTGTACACAAATTTTATTTAGCTTTAAAGTCAAAATCATTTATTTATATATATTATTTTATCTATAGAAATATCATTTTAAGCCAAAATTAACTAAATTTGAAAAAATAATATCTTACTTTCATAGCATAACTTGATCTTTGCTTATGATGAAAGAGATGTATTTTTAACACAAAGTCAGCAACTGTCTTTCTATATGATTCCATAAAGGGCATCGAAACTCTTTGCTATAACAAAATTAGGGTTAGGGTTAGAGTTTGTAGGTGCATATGTATATCTACAGAAAATCTCCTTGCTTTATCCTCTAGAATATTTAATAAATTTATTTACCTCTGAATATAAATAATAAGTAAACCACATTTAGGAATTAAATTCGTTTTAATAGAGTTTCATCATATCTTTTTAAGATACTGAGTGGTAAAGTAGATTTAAGAGTTAAAATCAGCTTCACGTACATCGTATACAGCAGGGTAGGCAGAGGGAACCTAGAGTGAATATACTCCGTTCGTCACTATCTGCCTAATTCTGGACCCTTTGCGTATTGACAAGCAGAACTAAATGCCGCGCTTTGCCTCGACACCAGAGCCAAGAAATGGAAATATACATTTAAATAAATATTTCATCTCCTCGAGTGGGGATCGAACCCATCAGTCAGTTTTATAACGCCACACTTTGTGACGCCACGACTGGCTTTGGACTGGATTTAAGAGTTTTACCGATATACTACGCAGAATACATATGTAACTTTTTCTATAGTAAAAGGACAAGGCAAACGAGCGTTCGGGTCACCTGAAGGTAAGTGATCACCGCCGCCCACGACCCCGTGCAAGCACATGTAACAATTTATTACCTCTACTGATATGGAACTTTATAAGATTTATTTAATTATAAAATTTTTAAGTGTTATCTTAACTTTTAATCCGAAAATAACTCACCAATGCTACAGCAGTCATAAAAATAACTATATACACTTGACCAAGTTTGAAAAAGTCAAGCCTATTCAAATTGAATTTTAAATAAAATAAAGAGTTTATAAAAATTGTAGACCAGAATACTAGCAGAAATTTATAATGTCTTAGAGGAATATATTTGGCCTCTTCTTTGTATGCTTCATACAGTTCGCTTAACGGCCATCCTCCCATCAAATGTAAGTGAAATTTAATCCTCTTCATATATCTTAAGTCCATTGGTGAAGATACTTGCTCGTAGCTAATTGAAATAGAATTATTATTATCTAATTTAGTAGTATTTACTGTATATTTCCAAGTGAATAAACTGTAATTTATTTTATGCATTAATTTAAATTAGTATTAGGAATATAGAATTCCAGAAAGGTATACCACAAGACCCCGACAACCCTCTAGCCGCGAATTCCCGCAAAAGTGGTGGAAAAACAAAACAATTATATTTTGGCCAATTATTTAATTAGTTATTTAATTATATAAAAGTAAATGTAGATATTGATCTATATTTACTTTTATACAATTACCTACTTTTGTTTATAATTGAAGAACATTTTATACGTTTTACTGTAACAATGTCCATCCACAGAGTTAGTATTTCACAGAAATTCAAGGAGGTATAATATTTTATTCATAATTATACAGAAGTCTTTGTTAAAGGCTAACTTGAAATACGACGCAATATTTAAATCTTCTATATTTATAAAATCTAATATATCTGTTTGTCATTCATTGTATTTAGTGCAAATGATTTAAATCACCTTAATACTTTAAATCATCGCTCAACTTACCGAAAGTTTCTGAAATTATACTTTTGTATAGAAGATTTAGCTAAAAATATCGTCGTACAAAAATCAAGAAAGCAAACAAAGCAAGCGTTCGCTTTGCTTTACTTTGTTTACCGACTTCGAGCATGAGATGCATAATTGTTTATATTTAGGTGAATTTTCGATCGTCATTCTTCCGAAATTTATTTATTCCGAGATTTTTTTGGTATCGTATACAGCTTATTCGCCGTTTTGACAATTTGAAATTGTACCCTGAACGACTTTATCTAACTTTCTTTTTGTACATTTCCATTTGTATGAAACATCTGGGAGATCTCCCTGAAGTGTCCAATAGTAGTGTGCCTTAATTGAGACACTTTTTTTCTATCTCTTTCTATCTTGGTGAAATTCTTCAATTTCTGGAAAGTAGTCGAGATAGTAGAAATGAAGAAAATATATTTTTAAGCTTATTAGACAACCGCTTTGAAATGCGTTTTAAAGTTCTTTAGACGATTTTTTTCATGTTTGTATATTTAGCACACAATGTTTATTCGTCAAAAAACTTATATAACCCCCAATATTCTACCTGAAATTTATGATTTTATGAAAATGTTAATGAGCTGTAAATAAAAATGTATTTTATATTTACAAATAATAATAATAATTATGGATTATTTTTAAATGTAACGGACCTGGGCGGAGCTAGGGTGAAGCGCTTTATACTTTATAATTGTCGGTAAGCAAATTCATATAAAAAATGTAAAATACATAAGGCATTTTCCGTGGATTAATTTGGAATTTTTTATTTGTAATTGTTACCTGTAGGCGAATGATAAACTAATAATTTACCCGTTGCAGCTTGAGTGTCACATATGTATATTATCTTTAAAGACAAGCTTGTGACTGTAAACGCGACGGTCGTAGGTTCTATGCCCACTCGAGAAAAACTCTGGAAACGAGGCACAGCCCGGCATTGACTTCCAGCGCTAAATACGCAGACTCAAGAATTCGGCAAAAGGGAATGGGAAATGGGAAACGGAAGGATTATAATTTTTTTACGTTTCTACTTAAAATTATTTGTAAAGTCTATCGTAACAACCTCTAAAAACATTCTTCTATTTTATATTTAAATACTGTTTTTATATTAGTCTTATTTAACTGTTATAAGAGAGTATAAGAATTGTAATATTAAGTACGAGGCCAGTCGTGGCGCATGACCACAAAGTGTGACTATAAACGTGACAGTGTGTGAGTTCGATTGCCACTCGAAATGAAATATTTTTTTCAAACACATAAAAATTTGAGCGTAATGGGATTTAAACCTGCGCCTCTTGGAAACCGTCCAAGTGCTCTGACCACTACGACATACGTTCTTATCAAGCTATGTTGACATTCTTACAATTTATTTACATTGTTAGCAACTTTAATACGTTAAAACTTAAAATCTAAAGTTTGTTTCATCAAAATCGGTTCATAAAAAAACAGTTAACGGCATTTGAATGAACTGAAAGCATGAGTTTACCTGCAAATATAATGCAATCCATATCTATACTTATAATAAATCTGTATTTAATTGTGATAAATCTGCATTTTTGCACCGTTGCTTCGCGACTGTTGCTCAGCAACAGTTTGCAAAATTTATTTGTTATTTTAAGAAACCGTCACCCAAAATGAACTTGCTTACCGCATACATGGCATGCGCTGACTCAACCTTATGAGACACAAAAATAATGTTTAACAGAAATATTGTTTTTTAAATAATGTTTTAAAAAATCCGCGATGGTATATGTATATAAATTGTACTTCTCGTTAATATATAATTCTGAAATTGGGAAGAGAAGCCTCGGTGGGTGAATCCGACAGAAATTGAAAAAACAACTCATCTCCAATTTCAATATTGTAGATGTCCAGCTAGATGGGATGACGATATTTGCAAAGTGACCGGCAACGGCTGGATGCGAAGAGTTGAAGATCGAGCTTAGTGGCGTGCCATTGGTGAAACCTACCAACCAACTGTCCAGCAGTGGACGAGGACAGGCCGATTGATGATGATGATGAGATATCAATATTGAAATAAAATATAATATTTATCCACAATACATATAATATATAGTACAGATATACACGTTTTTACTTTAAATTACTCAAAATGTATGCTTTTGATAAAAAATAATTCGAAACTATCCTTACAGATGGCGTTGAAATTATTGCGCCATCTGTTAGACAGCACTTGGAACATTCGCTGTTTCATGTTTGTTTTTGAAAATACCACGTCCTTTTTCAGTGAATTATACCTTGTGTGGGATAGATGGCATCTATCAAATTAAATAAAAATTTAAAAGTGTATATCAATATATTTTTTTATTCTTTCTATTCTAGTCAAATCGTCATTTACAATAAATGTATAAATATAGTCTACAAATAAATCAAAATACATTCAATAATATAAATAAGTAGAAAAATAATACGCTGTGGCGTAATAACACGTTTTTGTGTAAGCACTTCAGTCGTGAGTTCGATTCTCACTAAGAGGAATTATTTTATATTTTAATTTCCTGGCTCTGATAAAAAGAAAAGTGCAGAGTTGAATTCTAGCAAGCACCACACAACGTATTTTTTAGAAAACGTTTAATAATTTTAGAGGGATAAAGCCCGCTTATTTTCAAAACCGTCCTAGCGCTCTGACCACTAAACCATACGCTCTCATCGAGCTATATCGAAATTCTTATACGCTTATTACAACTAATTTATGTTGTTAGCATGTTTAGAGGGAGATTTTTACAAATTTCCGCTACCCAAAGATAATTGCTTAGAGTTATCATTTGGAAAGAGAGAATACTATTTATTAATGTTTTTATTATTTCTAAAGTGTCATTCCAAACTTAAGAAAGAAAAATACTTTTTGGGAAACATATAAAAACTTTGAACGTAGCGAAATTTGTATCCGCGTTTGTTACAACTTATTTACTATGTTTTCTAAAAAGTATGCTTCTTTCTTAGGAAAAACTTAGAATGACATTTAAAAAATGACAACAACACGAAAGGTCTCGATAATTCGGCACAAGGTGAGAAACTGAATGTCCATAACTCTATTCCCTCTGGTTATCTTGCTATACACAGGATAAAGGGTGAAGTAAAAAAAGATATATCAATTAATAAATGTTTGCTATAATATAAAGTCACTCAAAACCTAGAGCTTATATCTAAGCCTTCTAAAACTTTTAGATTTCTACTAAAGTTAAGTCAGAAATATTTATTAAAACTGTTTAACTATTTAAAATGTAGTTGCTTTCATTTTTAATTAAAAAGTTAAATTATAGTTTATGATATATAGATAGTTCTAATCTCTTTTTGTCTTTCTATGTCAAATAATGAATTACCACATACATTATTATTTAAGCCAATTTTCTTTTAATTTGAAATGAGATCAATTCAAAGCAGTCGTCAGTCTACTATCACTGGTATCTTAATATTAATTAGAGGACTCAGTTATAACAAAAACGACTGTTATTTTTTTCTCCTGATGATCTAAATATTGTCCTATTGTTATATTGTTTTCTGCATCTAAAGTCAAATATAATCAATGATTTGGAATCTTTTCAAACGATTTCCACCGACGTACTCGTATATCTTTAAAACAAATTTAAATCCCTCTGCTCATTAATGGACCGAGTGGCTTAATAGGTTATCGTTATAATATATATCATACTTGTACATTACTATGTATGACTCTAAGAGTCATCAAAGCAGCCGCAAATATTTCAACAATAGTTTCTTACAAAATATATGTATGTATATATTAATAACGGAGCCAGCCGCTGAAGGGTGTGCCTGTAACGCGACGGTTGTGGTTTTCATCCACTCGAACCAGCGAAATGTTTATTTACATTTCCATTTCTTCACTCTGGTGTCTAGGCAAAGCACGGCGTTCAGTTCTGCCACTCAATATGCCTCCAGAATTCGGCAGAAAGTGGGGAAGTGTCTTAACAATAGGTGACATATGCCTACTTTGCTGTGTGCGGGATACAGCGTGAAGCTGATTTAATTTCATTTTTAATTTATATATGAATAAGACAAATTTAATTAATACATTCATTAAAAAACATATTTTTTTATAAATTAATTAATTATAGTAAAATTTTGCCTATATAACATTTTTCACGAAATCCCTATAATACAGATATTGCCAGCTCTTTCAAGACACGTAATACTACAAAACTATTATTCAATTTGTACTTACCTGCACGGAAATCAGTGGTTTTTGTGGAAAATCCTTTTGCCAGCTATAATTTACATAGTTTGCCTATAGAGTGAGTCTGTTGATAGATATTTACTTTGCACGTATTCTGAAGCAAGTCACGTATAGGGATTGGTTGATACGTGACCGACGACAGGGAACGCCGAATGATGTAGGAAAATGCTGTTTTTCCCTCGTAATGCCGATTGGGACCTAGATATCTATGGCCTTGTGAATTCAAATAGCTGAGTGAAAGGAACATTTTGGGTGGATTTTATTTCACACAAGTGTGCGGCTGTAAATGCGACTGGTTGTGGATTCGATTCCTACTCGAAGAAATTAAATATTTAATACCTTCGTCTCTTTGCTCTGGTTTCGAGGCAAAGCGCGGCGTTGAGTGGAAATCGAAACCATAACCTGCCGCGTTTAAATTCACAGGCTTGCGCCCCCAACGTCTGGATTAGGTATTTATATAAATTATTATTAACTAGCGGCATGCCAGCGGCTTCGCCCGCTTAAACTACATGATTGTTGATGTTGTTCTTTATTTATAGCGTTCCGAGCGTGCTAGTCCAGTATTTATTAGTTCGGCAATGACATGTTGAATAGAAAACATACGAAGGAGGAAAGGAGAATGTAAAAAGTGACCATATTACACAATAGAAGAAAACTAAAAAAATCATATAAATTAAATCAGCTTCACGCTGTATCCCGCACACAGTAGGGTAGGCAGAGGGAACCCGGTGTTAACACAACCGTTACAAAAGTCGAATTTTGAAGGCATTGCGTGTTGAATGGCTGAACTCAACGCCACGCTTTGCCTCGACACCAGAGCGAAGAAATGGAAATATAAACATAAATAAATATTTCACTTCCTTGAGTGAGTATCGAACCCACAACCGTCGCGTCACAGTCACACCCTTGTGCCGGTGCGCCACGACAGCCTGAAGGCGAAAACTACATGCTTATAAACGTACCATTGGTAAATATATAGTTATTACAAAGTACACATAAAAGGATGTTTTTAAACATTTGTATATGCTCGTAGATTTATTTCAAACGACCAATTCAAAAATTCAACGATTTGAAAATCAAATCGTCATTTTCATCAGTGTGTTGAACTCGAATTTCGACTTATCCCATTGAATATTAGAAAAATAATGCTTTATATAGAAAAAAATGCTATAAAATTTTCGCAGGCAAACTAATGACTTGTGTTCATTCAAACGACGATAACTTTTTTTTAATAATCCGATTTTAATGAAACAAAGATGTTAAGTTGAGTTAAAACAAAGCAATTGGAAACTTTCAAGTTTGAAGTTAATCGGTTCAGTATTTTCAAAGATGCATTCCTTACATACAGACAGACAGAAAAGAATATAAAAAAAAATTGTTTTCTATTATTCTTTTTAAGTATCCCTCTATCCATTTCAGTCAAAAATATGAAATATACAGACAAAATTATTACTGTTTTATTATATATAAATCTAATTATTTATAAATTGACGAGTAAGATTATAAACTAACCGTTTTCATAATCTTACGGTGACATATGTAGGATTAAAAATTAAGTTGAAAACAAAAATCATCAAGGCAATACGAAGTGTCTTTACACACACACACACGCACACGCACACACACACACACACACACACACACACACACACACACAATTATATTGTATTATTAATTGATGCCAACTAATTCATAATTTCATTTAAATTTCAATTATAATACTTAATCTCAATTAACATTTGGTATTAAATTATTCAAATTAATACTTACAGTTACCTAAATAATTATACAGCTATTATATACACTTTATATTTCATTTTCAAATATTGCGTTATAATAATTTCACAACATGTTTTGTTTACCTAAAATTAGCTTTTAATATCGACATCATAAGTTTCGATGAAATTTATAAAATTTTGAACCACGCGATGTTTATTTGAATATTGTAGGTGTAAGTTCACATTGCATTTATAGTGAAAGGGAAAGAAATAAATATGTTAAAATATACGTAATACGATAACTTAAATTTAATCTCTAGATACAAAATTCTTCTCCTTCTGAGTGACTAATAGACAACGCAAAGATTAAACAGCTGGGCTTAGAAACTTAGAACCTGGCATGTTGGTTAGAGAAGGTAGAGTACTTCTAAGATAGGAGTTCCTACGACAGTGGGAAAAAAACAGGAGTTTCTACAAAATCAATAATTACTAATAATATTTTTTTTAATATCCAAATATAAATTTATATTCAATTTTTGCACACAGCAATGGTAAATACAAATGAGAATAAAAGGCCCCGTTTTATCTCTTTACTGGTTGGTATAAATGTGAAACATTTGTGTTACTTTGTTCCAAGTTTGTATTTGTTTCTGGTTGGTTAAATATTTGCAGTGTAACAAAGAACACAAAAAGCTCGTTTACGAAAACAATTTAAGGAAAACAATGTTCATATTTTAGTTCAATAGGAAATTGTAATGTAATTCGTTCCAATTTAAATCATTATGTTTTTGTTTGAAAATAACATATATTTTTTCTACTCTAATACAAGTCTCTATGTTAGAAAAGATTAAATATATGTTTTTTTTCTAAGTGTCCGAAATTTTGTATTGTTTGATTTTTATCTTTATTTAACAAGCTGGTTTTAGAGATTTTAAATTAGTGCTTATTGAATTTATTAATGTAGATTGTGTTACTGATTAACTAATCGTCATCTAAGTTTTTAGTTTTTTAAATTATCATATACTTTTTATTAATTGTATATGCAAAGTTTTTTCAAGGTCAACAAATAATATGTGAAGACAAAAATGAAATATAAGAGTTCTTTTCATAGCACTTTTTAAAATCTCTCTTTAAATCCCCTCATTAGTCTGAATTATGTCTGAAATGCTTAAAATTTATGAGCCATACAGAACACAAAGTGCTATCTTTTGTTGAAAGTACTGAAAATGAGAAAAGTGAATTTATCACATCAAAATATTTGGACCTTGACTCCGGTGCAAAGTCTAATTGCCCTTGCAATTTTATTTTATTTTTTACTATTATGTTTGGATTTACTTTTGCTCTTTATATAATTATTTATTTGATGCAAATAATATACCAAAAAAACGTATGTAATGAGATATGTTGTACCAGAATAAAATTCTGTTACAGTACCTATAACGCGTATAAATATACTCTGTGGTATTCATGTAATTTTGCGAGAGGCCATCGAGACGCAGTGAGGCGTCTGACTATAGACATGATTGGTAGTTCCAAGTTTTCTCTCGTATAGTTGAATTATTTTATATCTGAGGCTAGTCATGGCGCAGTGGCACTAACTAGAGTGCGACGTAAACGTGACAACGTGCCGGTTCACGCTCGGGGAAACGAAATTTTTTATGTTTTTGTTTTATTGGAAAGCGGAGTCTTACTGCTAGGCTTGCTCTTCCTACCCTGAGACATGCGGAATTCAGCGTGAGGATGAAAAAAAAAATTATTTTTGAATGGCGGAGCTGCATGTAATATTTATGCGCTTTAAATTACGATTCTTATAATAAGGAAGGAGAGAACTTAGTTTTAAGACACTTCCCATTTTACAGTAATTACGGACACAGTATCTCGAAAAATTACCGAAAAATGGGACGTTGATTAGCGGAACTCAACGCCGCACTTTGTCTTCAATAGCAAAGAAAATGAAAATAATTCAAACTGGATCATTTTCACGAATGGGGCTGTAGAGTAAATAATTAATAAAAAAATTTCATCCTTTGGTGATAAATTCTACCAACACTATTGTTTTAAGAAACAAAATATATTATTTTAAGCAAGAATTCAGTCGCATGTGGTTCTGAAAATATTGTCTGGTTAACCATTTAAGCATTTTACATGTAACTCTCGGTTTAACTGTTTCTTGTACACACGCTATACAAAAAATCATCGGTATAAAGATGAAATCGATGACGAAATTATATATATTTATTTTTTATTTATTAATTAACTTTCAGAAAATCCATTCAAATAAGCTGTCAAATACAGTTTATTTCAGAAACTTTTTATGTCAAGTCACTCTTCGTCACGATCTTTGGTATAAAGATTTTTCTCATTAAGGTTTTGTCAATACCGTGAAGTTTAATCACACTTTTTATAAAGTAGAAAGAGTTCACAGGCTTTTGGTTTTTAATTATAAATTAACAAGTTTTCCACAGAAATATTTTATAGCTTTTTAAGTTTATGACATTTTTTAAAATTTGACATTGAATTTTATATTTTTTACTCAATGTAAAAAACACATTAAATAACATAAAATAAAGTCACAATATAACCTTAATATTTCATTTCTTACATTCAATTTTAAATTTGACAAAAATTTAAAAATAAACCTAATTAGTTAGCACTTGCTTATAAAATATCTTAATTAAGTAAATGTATTACTTGATAAATGTAGCCGTCGTGACGCAGTAGCACAAAGGTGTGACTGAAACGCGATGGTTGTGGATTCGATCCCCATTCGAGGAAGTGAAATATTTATTTACGTTTATGTTTCCCTTTCTTTGAGTTCACATTGAGTTTACCTGCTACTCAACAAGTAATGCCTTCAGAACTCTGCCTACCCTGCTGTGTTCGGGATACAGCGTGAAGATGATTGATTTATTTTATTTTCGATAATAATAATAATAATAATAATAATAGCCTCTTTATTCAGACATTACAATGCTACAGTATTAAACAGATTTACATATAATACAAATTTTGCAGCGGTATTTAAGAAAAACAATTATACTTCTAACGTTGTTT
>DWGR01003538.1:0-12060 GCA_018247715.1 Heliconius burneyi | reverse complement strand
GCACCGGAGGTGCTGGTACCCTCCTGGGGTAGTATCTCTTTAAGTGCCGCTTTCATATTCCAAGGAGGGGTGGGGGTTGGGCTCCGGAGCCCGGCATTACCTAATGCGAAACGCAGCGGCATAAAGCTACTACTTAACGCTGGTTTTAAATGCCGGGGGTGGTAAAAGTCCGGTCTAGTCTGCCCATGCGCGTTGCCATTACTGGCGACGTGACTCTGCCACACGTACTTTAGTCGCCTCTTACGACACCATCAGTACCAGGGTGATCCAATTCTAGGCCGGGATCACACGGCGCAAACGAACGGACAAAAAAACGGACTGAGTTATTTTCTTGAAGGAATAAGCACAGCGTTGAATTTCGTAACTAGGCTCCTTACGTGTTAAAGCGTCAAGCAAACAAAAAAAGAAAAAACCGATATAGTAATAGGTAGATAATTTGGATAATTTATTTTACTTTGAACTTGTGCAATATTCGTTAGTCACCAAGATTTAAATGAACATCATTTCGCTGACTGTAATCCAAACTGATTGAATTAAAAACGAAATAAAAAGTTTTTAAACTCTAGAACAGACTCTGTGGTACATTATAAGACACAAGATTTATCAGGATTTATAAAAAAATACTGATCATGCTGTATTTGTTTTTATAATTATATGATAAATTTTAAAGGTCAAATCGCAAATCTGTATTGAAATACTTTTATAGAAAATTAGTAGTCCCCGTCGTTAGTAATGACATCAAAGCGTAAAAAAAATATTTTCGGTTTTTCCATTGCCGTTGAAATTTATTTTAGTACACGCAAATTACATGAAGTTAAATCAGATTTTAGTGGATAACCTCTGCTCAATATTTAATATTATTATAGTGATCGTAGCGTTTAGCGACCCGTTCAGAGAGAACTACCTCGCTAGAGATAAAGGGCATTGTCTCCATATATGTACCTATTTTACAGAAAATAAAATAATAATACCCACCCTCACCTCTTATTTATAAGAGGTGAGGGAACGGCTATAAAAAGTGACGTTTTTGATGGATTGAGTCAGACCTGCACCTACGTAGCATCGC
Source organism: Heliconius burneyi (assembly GCA_018247715.1). Lineage (NCBI taxonomy): Eukaryota > Metazoa > Arthropoda > Insecta > Lepidoptera > Nymphalidae > Heliconius > Heliconius burneyi. The sequence continues at coordinate 10,994 of DWGR01003538.1, read as the reverse complement.
GCCGTGGCACACGCGGCCCCCCGACGTGCGACGTCTTCCGAGGGACCTTCTCCCTTGCCCTGATTCCAATCCCGATCCTAACTCCTGAGCTGCCACCTCGGCCGCTGGTCGCTTAAGCTGGGCCTCCCTCGGAAAACCGAGGGTCTCACCCGGCTGAGCTTGACCGCCCAGGTGGCTCATAGCTCACTCCAATCCCCCTGAATCAATTCCCCTCCCTCTGCGCTCCTGCACAACGGACGCAATGTCCTCATTGGGCTATATGCTCCCCCAAAGACGCACCCATATTGATGGGTGCGGGTTAGACACCCACGGCGATAGGGTTAATCACCCTGGTGCCGTTTCCCGGCGCACGCGTCGGATGTCAGAAATTACGGATTGAGTCAGTACGTCGTTAGTCTGCCTCCCAGAAGGTGAAAATCTAAGACGATGTTCAAGTATTTAAAATTAGTGTCAGTGCTGAAACTATGCGTTAAAAATAATGCATAAGTGTAAAGTGTGCGGTGGAAAGTGTACGAATTGTCTAAAATGTGAAAAAGGAACAATAAATTGTGGTTATTAAGTACTATCTTATACTCGTACTTTTCTCCTGACATGTTGACACTATATACCAAAAAACGCATGTAAACTATATAATTAATGTGTAATTGCTATGCACAATTTTTTGTATTTCTACTTCATCATCTGCATGGTACATACTGTTATGGAAGCTTGAACAATCTCTTAATCTAAGGTGCAGGACAAATCTATACTTTACCAGCAACCTAATCTGTATAAAACTAAAATAATAATGTTCAATAGCTACGCGTTCCGTTTAATCTAAGGAAAATATCCTTTTACATTTATAATAGAATTTGTTTTAGGAAATTAATTCAGTTTTCCGTTATCTGTATGAGCCACTCCAATAAAGCAGAAATAATAGCGTTATGTTTAAATTTGGTATGTTGTCTCCACAATCGTGATTAAGCGGCCAGACCTACATATATATAATATGTATATTATATTATGCAATGAATAGCTAATAATTCATTTTAGTACTTACGATTTTTAAGCTTTACACATTTCTAATACAAAGACGGATAGATAGAACTTATTGTAAAATTAATCAGTTTTATTATATGCAGAATGTACAACAATCTCATTGATTTGTAGTCAAGATTAAAATTTAGCTGTAAAGTTAGACTGTAAGCGCGAGAGATGTAAGTTCAATTTTTCTCTAAGAAATTTTGATCCATAAAGTTGAATTATCAAATTATTGAAATTCTGTGTGACAATTACAGCGCTTTTTCAGCTGTACCCAGTGTCCTGCCGTGTCCTGCAGCATGTGTAGATAGAGCTTGGGAACCTAACATTAACATATACACTTAGCAATAAAACATTGCCGGCCTTCAATTTCCGCCGAATTCTGGAGGCGTTGCTTGAAACTTACCTCCGCTTTACCTCGTTATCAGAGTAAGGAAATGAAATCGATTCCACATCTTGTCCTGTCCTAGGTCCTGTCTGCCAATCCTATATGCGGGGCATGGCGTGAAGCTAAAAAAACTTCTGAGCTATATAATTACTACGACACCTTAAAAAATTTGGAAGCAAAACCAAATTAAAACGGCAGATCATCAATCCCATACCAAATATAAAAACTTTTATCTTGTCTTTCTACCTTTTAGTTAATTAACTTAAGTACCCTCATAATGAATTGGATTCGACAGAGGTTTACATACGCCCGTGTTTATTCTGGGTTCACGACGTGAATAAGTATGTCTTATTTAGTATTTATTACGTGAGGAACTTGGAACCTTTTTCTGTGAAATAAAGCACGTTTGAACTTAGTTGCATTCGTGACCGACTGTACTTTCTTATTAATTCAGCTTTAGAACTGATGATTTTGTAAGTTATTTCGTTACTTATTTTAAGTACCATATAAAAGCATAAATACATACATATATAGACCACATGTAATAAACATATAAGATAAGAAAGGCACCCGGACCTTCTTAACAAGGTAACTAATATAGCAGTGTTAAAACATCTTATCTCTAATTTCCGTCATACAAATTAGCATAAATCACGTCATCATTGTCTTTTAGCAAAAAAATATTGTCTGTATAATGAAATCTATTTTTTAAGGACAAAGTAAATAAGCGAATCTATAATTATAAAGAAGAATTTCTTTTACAATATATTTCTTATTTTAGTTTCAAAGTTAAGACCTATATACCTCTAGGTGCTTAAATAATATTCATATATCAAGCTAGTGACTGTATGTTACACGACGAAGTCCTAATTTTCATAATAACGTGGCTTAATGCGAGATGTCGAAGTTTTGATATCAACTCGCAGAAACCGCTCTTGTATAACTGTTCGACTTCAGCTTAACACATTTGCATGCTATTCATTATTTCTTTGGTAAAATTTAAAGTTAATAGTTTTATGTTATTTTAAGCTAAGGTTGGTTGGAAAACATATTTTTATTGATACTATTTAATTAAATAAGAAATATGCTTCACAACACCAAGTGATGCATGTGAAAATGTACTCAGAGCTATAAATTACATTAACTAAACTCGAGTGGCTACTAGTAACCTCTGAAGAGTTTCGCTAAGCAGGTACGAGTATTAGCTTCATCACCAGATCAGCTGGGTGATACTATATTATTGTTTTTATGACCTAAGCCAAGTACAAATGCCAAGTTTTACAATCATACAAATTCATTTTCTTAGATTTTACTATATATTTTTGAATTTATTAAATCACAATATATTTATATGAATATATGTATTAAACGCTTTTTTCCCACATAGTATGGTTGAGACCAGTCGTATTGCAGGGGCACAGAGTGTGACTGTAAATCCGACTGGTTGTGTGTTCGATCCCTACTCGAGGAGATGAAGTAATGTGTTTTCATTTCTTTGCTCTGGTGTCGAATCTGTCTGGATGTCTGGTGTTGAGTTCTGCCACTCAACACTATTGTCTCGTAATTTGTACCATTGCAACGCCTCCAGAATTCTGGAGAAAGTGTGGAACGCAGTGTTATACTAGGTTCCCTCTACCGACCCTGGCTGTGTGCGGGATACAGCATGAAACTGATTTATTTATTTAGTATGGCAAAAAAAGTAAGACTTCTTGCTTAAAATTTCGCCCTCTACTCTACGCCGCATTTTCGGATATTTGCCTATTAAAAAATGAAAACAATTTAAATACATTAACTACCCCGATTGGGATTCGAACTTACAACCATGATGCTTACAGTTGGATTTTCCCTGCTCGCTTCGAAGTCTTGAAATACACAAATTTATGACAATAAAATTCACTACAATACTGACTTTTCTAACACAATACATACACAATTAATACGTGTACAGTTTGTATCGCTCGAGGCTCTCTTTAATCACTAGACTGGAATAAATAACTAAACGAACACTAGAATAATACATTTATTATAAATATATATCTTTTTCTTTTTATAGTTGTACATTGAAAAGGAGCAGACTTTCAGCTTGATTATATATTTCAAATGTATAGTTTTACAAGATTTTATTTATCTTGCCGTGTTTGCTGGTGTATGTGAAATTTTGCAAGCTCAATTTGACCCACTTGCCAGTGACCGATTGGTACTCAGGTTTTTTACGATTTCATTTGTAATGACTATGAAGTTGCATGTAACTAATATTGTTATTCATTCAAAATGGCCGCTGTAACAAAATGGTGGATTACAAAATTCAGCTCAAATTATCTAATATGGGTATCAAATGAAAGGGTTTGATTTCTAAAATACAATACACAATAAAAGAAAACATCTAGAGATAGAGCCAGTCATGGTGTAGGAGTGCAAGCGTGCGAATATAAACATGACAGTTTGTGGGTTCGATTCTTAATTGAGGAAATTCATTATGCTTGCTCTGATATCAAGGCAATGCGCAGCGTTGAGTTCCACCTTCTTAATGGAAGCGACGTGTCTTAATACTGAATCTCATGTCTCCTGGTAGGTGTGAGGTTAAACGTGAAGAAATGGAAGAGAAGAAAGTGTATTGACACTAATTTTTCTGGATTACACAATAAAATTAAAAATATCAGCTTCACACTGTATCCCCCATACAGCAGTGTAGGCAGAGGGAACCTATTAAAGTTACAGTCACACAGTTGTACCGCTGCTCCAAGACGGCCTCACGATTAAAAGATAAAATTCTAAGCAGAAAAAAAGTCTTGTGTCTATATGATATTATAGTTTATAGAAATAAAAAGAAAGAAACATAGAAATTAAAAGTTTTCAATGAAAACAAAAGAAAATTACCAAAAAAATGAAAATTTGATACAATATGTTACCGACAGTAATTTGAACGAGGTATAATCCACCCTTATTTGGGCCAACGCTAATTGCACCTTCAATTAACGTCCCGGCCAATTGCAATCAAATACAGTATTATGAATGTTACTCCATACGTCACTGCTATGATATACTCGTAATATGTTGAGAATTTGATTTTGTATAAGATTTCAAAAAATAATAATTACAGTTTTTTGTTTTCTTGCTATTTATTTTAATTTTGAAAAGTTAGGTTAGTTTGCTTCTAGTTTTTGATTGTATAGCGAGAGATAGTTCAAGCCCGATATAAATATTGTTCCATTTAAAATTTAATAATCTAATCAGAAGCAAATCAGCTTGACGCTGTATTAAGCATATAGCAGGGTAGACAGAGGAAACCAGGTCATAAGACTTCGCGCTTATCTACTTTCGCCCAAATTTTGAAGCTTTTTCCTTTTTTTACCAAAGCGAGGAAATGAACATAATTCATTCCCTTGACTGGATGTTGCGCCCACAATTATCGCGTGTACAGTCCCTGTGCCACTGCGCCATGACGACTTCTGAAGAACATTCAGTCGTATACGAGTATATTTGTGCTGTATATACTTAAGACAAATTATCTGCACTACCAGTTACCAGTTACAATATACAGTTAACATATATCATCGATTTTATTTAATAAGATTAGAAGTTTGATTCCTAAATAATTTTAGAAGCAATCTTGTAAAATACATCGTTTACAATATAAAAGAATATTGCTTGTGAAATAGAGCTAAAAGTGATGCTTGAACAGTGTGAATGAATTTTAATACATCTTTACAACGTCTCTGATCCTAGACGTTATTGAATTTCTTAATATTTTTTATAAAGAATGCAATATTTACATAATAATAGAAATATTTTTTACATTTTTTTCACAAGGCCATCTCCCGTTACACTATTGTAGCGAAGTGGTTCAAACATGTATAAATTCTAGTTTTAGATTAGATTCCTGCCCGGGGAATACTTATAAATAATTGCCTAAACCTAATTATGTTAAGATGAAAAAGAGTAATGTATATAATCCTAAAAATATCTTTCACGACTCTGACCCGAATGATCTTCTGACAAATAAAGGTATAAGTTTGAAGCGCCATCAAAAGTTAGCCAATTTGCACAAGCACTGTCTCTCGCAACTTTGCCGAAACACACAAATTTATTAAGATTTACTTTAATATAACATTATTCATTTACTTTATTTATGTTTCTTAAATATGAAAAAATCTAGAATGTACTTGATTTATGTTTTATCTTGTGACACACGTAAGCACAGTTCATCAGTGCGGCACAGCGACTGACTGTTGGGCTAGGGATGGCTAGATTCTATCTAGATTCTAAGTAGTCGAACTCTTCTTTTCTTATCTTCACACATTCGATTTCAGGCTCATATAAAACTAGACTATGTGAATATTTTCTTAATAGTATTTAAGTATATTTAATAATATATATTATTTATTTTAGCATGTTTGATTATACTCTTACGAGTATACCCTTAAGAAATAGAAATTAAAGTCTCTAGCGACTTCTTAAAATCATCGTATTTAATAAAAAAAATTTTAGTTACTGGATAGAAAAGGATATACCCTATAAACCCGGACAAACAGAAATCCAAAGAAAGACAGGTGGAGATATTGTTTTATTTATGTATATGTTATCTATAGATAATAAAAATAGATCACTGTTCTTCATGTTTCAATGGAAAGTAAAATATGAACATCGTGTCCATAGGTAGCGTGGCCGAGCGGTCTAAGGCGCTGGTTTAAGGCACCAGTCTCTTCGGAGGCGTGGGTTCAAATCCCACCGCTGCCAATGACTTTTTTGTACTTCGTACTAAATCACTTAATTTTTGATTTTTGTTTGGAAAGAAAAATTATTTATTATGAATTATTTGACATTTATTTATACAAATTACTTAAATATAGGGAAGAATAATTAAACCACAATACAATTAACGTAATTCAACTAATGATTCAATAAATACTTTACAAATCATTCTGAAAAAATACATAGAAAATAGAAAATAACTTCATTCATAAAACATTTATGATCTATGTGTAGTCAAAATTACTTGAATCCCTTGGCGATATCCTAAGTAAATACGAAATGTACATTTCAGTCTGTATTTTTTTATAAAATTTGTATAGGTGCGTTAGAAATATTTGTAGACATTGCTTGTGTTGATCGGCGGAACTTAACACTGAGTTTTGTCTATCAGATTCGCTCTAGTAAATTAAAAAGAAATTGTAATCATGAGATCGAACCCACAACTATTGCATTTACATTATGTACAGTCCTGTACATTATGTCAGTCATCAAGTACAGTCCCAGTACACCACGACATCATTTATGTATACCAATATCATAAAGCTGAAGAGTTTGTATGATTGAACACTCTAGTCTTAGGAATTACTGATTTCATAAGATATTTTTTTTATATTAAATCACGTTAATCTTTTCTATGTGTCCCACCTGCTGTATCTGCGGGACCTGCGGTACCTACGGTCGGAGCTACCTTGAGAAGTAAGAAATTTACAACACATGACATACGCTATTATCTAGTATAATATGAACAGAAAATTACTCACCAAATTGCAATGTATTGGCTATCAATATTAATTTGCATATTATTTGCAAGGATGTCGAGAATACACGCTCGGAATAGACTTCATTAATATTAAAACGCCTAACTCGAAGCTTTTATTAATTACTTTATATTGTGGTTAGTGGGAAAGATGAAAATATATCCTACATTTTAGAAGTAGTTTTTTTTCGCCGTGGACCAAGATCAACGTGGAGCATTGATTTCCACCACTCATCACTCAATGTCTTCAAAATTTAATTGTGTGGGGAACGGCGTGTCTTAAGACTAGGTTCCCTCTGCCTACCCTGCTCTACGCTGGATGCAGCTGGAAGGTATAAGAAGATATCAAAGACTTCAAGTTTCTTTATTTCTTTTATGAATATGCCTAATTTCCACATGATATTTATCCCAAGGCTAAAAGGCGTACTAGAGAAATCTTCTAAAGTATATTTTCCAGGCTCTTCCCCTGCAAGTCGAGTATTGCAACGCAAGAATGCACTCTAACCATGAGAGGGTGATTCCTTAAAAGGGATCTTAGACAGCGTCTTTTGATATGGTCCAAAATAGAAAAAGATTTTGTTTAGCAAGGTTATTGTTTATGATTCATATGTAAAAATACAAATTTCGGCATATGAACCAAATATAATTATAAATGGTTCTAATGCTACTAAAGTTTCAAATGTACTTATTAATAATTGTGATATTATAAAATAAAATTCAATTATAATAGTTTGTTTGGTTAGACGCACTAACCTCGAGAATTTTTTTTTTAAATTAAAAAAAATATGTATGTGACAGTGCACTTATTGACGGACGAAACCGGCGAGAAAGTTTATAACAAAACGTTATTCGTTTAAATATTGTCTAAAGAATATGGTCTTCTGTAACATAATGTAAAAATATTCAAAATTATTTGGTGATATTCATTATCCATCTCAACACGCTATCTCTTTTAACTTAGCTACTAGATACTACTAGATACTCATGTCTACGAATGCTACAATTAATACCGTGTGCTGGATAAATCTTATGAAATAATATTTATTTTAATTGAATCTTTTAATCTTCCATTTATTATTAATATTGAAATGAAAAGGCCAGCATCAGGCAGTAAAACAACGGTTGTGGGTTCGATCCCAAGTCGATGAAAAGAATATTTCATTTTTTTACGGCGTTGAATTTTACCAAAAAGTGGAGGCCGGGGTGTTTTAAATTTAGGTTCCCTATACTTAGATTCTCATATGCAGAATACACACTACAGATACAGAGACAATATTTTAAGCACAGTCCTCGACAATGCAGTCGTATATATTATAAATGGCAAGCTGTGGTTGTGTGTTCTGATAAGAATAATGTTTTTAAAACTCTGCCTTCGTATCTCCTACAAGCAGAAAATGTTTAGTGAGTGAGCATTTCAGCAGCAGTGCCTTTGTGCGGTGAAACCCAATGGACTTTTTTTTGCAATGGAAATAGCGTTTTGTTTGATGTTTTCCATACTAAAAATTGAACCTATAATAGTCATCGAGTAGCCAGCGTATACATTTTTTTATATATCAAAAAATCATGTTCACTGGCTAATAAAGCTAATAAAGCCTTTCGTCTACACAAGTTTATTCGAAGGTTTCATTTCTATTATTGGTCCCTTCGCTGCGTTTAGTCGAAGTGTTCCGGACGCTTGAAGACCTTATACTTAAGAAGACCCTTCAAATTGTCTTCGGCCTCCCGTAGGGAGACATTTCGAGGTACAATTAACAAGTTTTGGTAAGAAAATGTTAGGCTTAAACACATAGAGTTAGGATTTGGAATCCCGCATTGTTAATATTTTTAAACGTTTCCTAAAAATGATTTTGTTAGTTAAAGTGTGAAACTGGGAAGGTGCTGATTGTACCAGTTATTATCTGAATGGAAAATAAATTACTAATTATTGTATTCAACCAATTACAAATATGTGACTGTAACGATTATATTAGATATATATAGTGTCACTTATCCTTTTTTCAATTCAATTCTTGAGGCCAGTCCGCCACTCTGGTGACAATACAAAACTCACCATCAAGTTCCGCCACTTAACAAGCAATGTTATGAACTGCTTAACGCTTTCTACTTACCCTCTATATAAATTAGCCATATTTAAATAAGCTAAAAAAATGAGTCTCGAACCTATAACTATCGAAATATTCCACTGATCTATAATACCATTATCAGTACAATTAATCTATTAATTTTGACGGAATGCATAACTAATGTCAGCAACAAGCCGCTATTTTAACGCGAGCATCAGCGCTAGAACTAGAATCTACTATAATGAGATAATTTGTGTGTATCTGAAAACGTTGAATTATTGGCGTTCTGTATGCAGATGGAATTATACGTGTGCTTGATTACAATCGATATACGAGTGGTATGTTTACTTAGTGCTTACGTGAAGTTGGTAATTGTGATATTTTTAGAAAGTAAGTAGAGTAATATTTTTAAAGAAGACGAAACGGAGTGTTTCGAACTTTCTGTATAATTTCTTGAAGTGTGTTAATTAGAGGGACTCTTAATCTATTGCATTATGTCTCGTTTCCAGAGTGGACTAATGAAGATATTTCACTCCGTCGGCTTGGGACAGAGCTCACAGCCGTCAAACTCAAAACTGTCGCGCTTATATCTAAATACTGTGTCGCTGCGCCACCTAACTATTTAATCTCACAAAATATACAAAACTAAGCATTAAGCAGTTGCTAAAGGTACAAAAGTAAAAAAAAACCAAAATATAGTTAACTATAAGATGCAATCCTTGACTTTCCACCTGCCAACCAGCGGCTTCATTATTCTTGTAAACAATATATATTCTTGTACAGAAGTGGTGTCTTCGACAGCTGAGTTCTCGAACAATTGTAGCGTTTCGCAGATATCTTTATTGTTACACAGCCAAGGTGAGAAGATTATTTAAAGATATTTTATTATTAAAAAGCGGTTGTACGATTTTTTCAGCATAATAGCGTTAAAGATAGAGACAGTGTTGAAACATAGTGTTCTCCGCTTTTCATTTAAATTCGAGGCCAAAATACGAAGATAAGTAGGTTGGGCAGATGAGAACTCGTACATAGCTTCTCCGTTATACTTTCCGTCCGATTTTCGGGCTATTGCGTATAGAAAAGCGGAAGTCCACGCCGCGCTTCTTGTACCAGAAGCTACATAATCATTAAAATATATATTTATTCAGTATATGAATGAAACATGTTTTATATCAGTGACAAGGCTGTGTATCTTATACAGGCTGTACACAATTACGATTCCAATTGTCTCCAGGAAATATCTTCCGATAGCAGCATATTTTCTGCGATCAGCACTCTCTGATTACGCTTAATTGTACTTTTGATAGTTTTCGTTGTTCTGCAATTTTCACTTTAATCTTATTATTATTGTTAAGTTCTTAATATTTTAAAAGATTTATTTTTACAGAAATTAAGTTTTTGATTCTTAACAAAATTTAGGTTTATTAAATTGTAAGGCCAGTATAGGAAACATTTTTCAACAAAGACAAAGCGCGACGCTATCACTAAACAAGCAATGTCTTGAAAATTGGGCGCAAATTGGAAAACGAAGTGTCGAAGAAATGTGTCAATGGTATAATTTAATTATTACATTAGCTGGCAGCTATTCTGCATGACATTCAATAGATATTAATTCTATGCATATTTATCCTCTAAATATTCTTGAACAGTGTAATAAGTTGTACTTGTTAGATTTTTTTTACAGTTACTTTAAATTTTGGTAGAGGCAAATTTAGAACACACTGTGGATTTTTATTATACACACTTAAATTATAAATATATCTCACGGCTCTTTTTTGCAGAATAAATATTGAATTTATATCTGAAGCACTGCCCCATAGCAGCATTCCATAAGACAAAATACTATGAAAATAGCTATAGTACACTAGTCGGGCAGTTTCAACGTCCATCATTTGTCTTACTTTTTTAATTGCGAACACGGCAGAGCTGAGGTTATCCGCAAGTGCTTCCAGATGAGTGTTCACTGGAGTGTGTAATCTACAGTTATACCTAAGAAAATAGTTGATTCCGATAA
>DWGR01003537.1:0-12062 GCA_018247715.1 Heliconius burneyi | reverse complement strand
CTAAGATGGCGCGATTTCCTCACGCGGACTCTCCGTGAATCACCTTTGCATAACACCCTTCAGATAAAATTAAAAGTAAACGATAAAGGAATGCCCATTTTATTTCGTCATTTTTCCCAATTTTTCCTTAAAATTATTTGTGACGCGTATAAATTTTCAAGGTCTACCTACAATGCTACAGTGTATGATTTCGCAGAAAATTATCTGGGGAAATGTCATCACGAAACAGTTACAGTGGAATCTTGGAATAAACGCGATGGTTTTGGGTTCAAATTTCATATTCGATGACTTTTTTTCGGTTAAAGTAAAAAAAATGTAAGAAAATTCGAGAAGCTGACTAAGGCCCGTTTATATCAACCGCTCTAAGCTCTTAAATCTACCTTAAGAGATATCTAGAGATGCTGTTTTCATCTGTAAAAAAGGCATGTCAAATTCCAAATACGGGACTACAACATAAATTTTCTTCACGCTGTATCCCGCACATAGCAGGGTAGGAAGAGGGAACCTAGTGTTATATAGCTTGGTATATTTCATTTTGTTCTATATGAAAATAATGTACTCGCATGTCGACCTCTGACATAAAGAACGTTAGTAAGTCTGATGAGTAATATTAGAGTTGTCAATATGTCAAGGAGTGAGAACGAATTACTTTTAAAAGAATCTAACCTTTAAAGCTATTGATAATAATGACTAACAGTCATTTACACTTGCTGTAATAACATCATTTTATTATAATAATATTGAAGTGCTACTTCAAAAAGCAATAAACGTAATGGTTATAGATTCAAATTAAACTTTTTATTTTTACAATTTATAAATATTAAATATTTGTGGAAAAATAAATTCACAACATGCAGTGACAATGCAACATCTCTGAAAGTGGAGTGACGTAGTGTTAAGACACTCTGTATATTAACATCCTGTTTTGTTATGACGATATGGGAGAGAACTCGGCTTCGCTGCTTCATAAAGGTAACAAATAAATAAATCAAAATGGTACGTACGACTGTTGAATTTCCTTGTTTTTTTTTATTATTTGTTTTTGTTTTGTTTTCATAAACATCTGACCATATCAATATTTATAAAAAAAAAGTGACTGTTACGCTTTTTACTAAAATATAACTCGTTATTATAAAATATATTACAAAATAGGCGTATCTAATTGAGAATGTGAGAATTCCACACAACTTTAGACAATTCGTGATTTTTGTGACGTGACGCTCAGTGTTTTTTAGCTTCTTGCTGATTCCGCAGGTTTCCTCACTTTCCACCAATTTTTGAGACATCGGCATGTTCAGTGGAGTCACGCAACATCCTGCTTTATTGTTACCAGAGCGAGAAATATTATCAAACCCACAACCGTCGCGTTACATGTTACAGTAAGACACTGTACCGCTGCTCCAGGACCTCAGACTCAATCAAAGTTTAGTAAGTAAATAAATGGGAACGGAGTGTTTTAGCACTAGGCTCCCTCTGTCTATGCTTTATTGGTGACCTGTTAAAGCGTTATTTAAAACAACCAAAAAATTATAGTATAGTATTGAACTTATCTAGAATGCATGTTTTACGTCTTATTCGTATATTTAATTTTTTAAACATATACTTTTTTTCAGCTTCGCCTCAAATTCCGTATAGAGCAGGATAAACAGCGTTATCAGGGTAAGGAGGATTCCTAGTGGAAAGACACTTCGTTGTCCAATTTGAAAACTTGCGTGTTAAGTGACGGTGCTTTACCAGGGCTGGGAAAAAAAATCATTCCCCCGAATGGACATCGAACCCAAAATCTCGTATAATTGTATTCACAATCACACGCTATCTCACTACGCCTTATGGCCTTAAAATATATATTCTTGCACATTTCTTTATTCTACATTTATTTGTAAAATTATTCTCAGAACAATAATATTTTATGTTTATCATATTTTAATTAAATGCTATGGCTTTGTCTCTAACAGTGTGTAATAATAGTATCCATTATAAAGCTATTTACATGTTATAATAATAAAAAGTGGTACTAAAATATTTTTTAAGTGATATGGAACTAAAACACGTCTATTTTGTATACTGGGGTGCATATAGTTTTGTGGATTAATGGACATACTAATAAAAATATGCTGAAAATGTTATTATTCTAGGTAAGAAAAAAATATGACATTTCTTTTATCTATCATTGAAAGAACGATATTAAAATTGTGATAAATAACTCAGTTTACCACTTTCTGAATATTTCGACTTTCTGCGTAGATATATTCAGAAAGTGGTCTCCTCAAAACAAATTTCCGACATGAAGATAGCAAGTATCCTGAAGTACTAAGAATGTTAATATTAATTAAAATATAATATAACAGTTGGAACATTACAGGCCTTTTGAAAACCTTCCAAAAAGCGCGCGGTTAAATCCCGCTATGTTGAAATTTTTCCATCGTTAATTTATCGGCACCAGGAGCCAAAGCCCAGCAAAAAGCCCAATCTCGATAGTTTTACAAAAGAGTTTACTCAAGTTTCATATTGATACAATTATTACAAATAGTCAAATTAAGTTTCTTATATTTAATTACATCAATATATCATGCAGTTGTAAATTGACTTAAAAAAAACATTTATAAAAACACAGTGGCCGGAACCCATTAAGACGAAGAAATATTAATAAAATATAGCTTAGCTTATTTAGATAAGCTCTCTCCAAACAAATTTTAAACCTACAAACATCACGCTAAATTAGGTCCCATTCAAGAACGTCAATTGTGGTCACCGTTGTCAATTATATAATATGAACTTTGCAAATCAGTTAGTTTAGATATGAGTGTTCATCTATCACACTGACGTTGGGATACTTTCGCTAAAATTACAATGAATATAAAGCCTATAGAATCGAGTGGTATGCAACATAATGATATTATTAAATTTAATGTACTTATGGCGCAATGGCAAAAATTACCAGAATTGTTTGAATTGCGATTCGATTTCTTGACGTGGGCTTAGGTCTAGGAGATGTATTTGGTAATACATACATATGTATATTAATACTAATATGTAACAAAATGTATTTTCACATATCTCTTGCACCTTATTCGCACCACCCAATATTCAAGACATTATATGGTGATTGGCGTAACTCAATACTATGCTTTGTCTTATTATAAAAGCAATGAATCAAAAATAATTCATTCTTTCATGTGGGAATCGAACCCACAACCGGCATATTTATAATATAAATATTGCCTTAAAATGCCATACAGATATGTATCTAACGTGAATATAATATTTATGCACTCTTCCAGTGAAAGCTCGACATTTGGTCTTGACGTGGTTAATGTCAGAGGTTTCGTCAGCGTGTCGCAAAATGGCTGAACGCGCTCATCTATCTCTCACCCGACGCCTTTTTGGTTATACTAATCATAGTAATTAGGTAAAACTGATTGCAAATACAATATTTTACAACACTAGGCGTCGCTCGTAACATTCTTGAACTTTAAGAATCCCATTTTTTCTCTTGCTGTAATTTTGAAAAAAAATTTTAGTGCAGGGGACGCTTATGTTACATACGAGTACATAACAAATTTCAACTTTCTAAGTCCAGTAGTTTCATCTGTGGCTTGTTTGTCTGCAACTCAGGAACAAAAGAATTTTATTTTTTTGTATTTTTATACATATGTCTTATAAAAAAATACTTAAAGAAGATATTAAATATTATTTTTCAATAAAAATTTTAACTCATAATAAAATCACATTATCATTGATTCTTTTTAATTTTAATAAATAGTTCATTTTGATAACTGTCTCTAAAGGACTTTGGTGAATGAATGATGGATTAAATATAACAATAATGACAAAAAATATCTTTATATTTATTCTTGCCTGCGTTTCGTTAATTATATTTGAGCTTCAGTTAACAGATTGAAATCCACATCCCTTAGAAACCGCATAAGTGGCGCCGGTTTATATCCCGCTACGTTTTTAAAAAAAGTATATATTTTCCCTAAATTTACAAAAACATTTTTAAAATGTGTTATTCCACATTTACCTCTGATACTTAAAACATATCATCTGTCACGCACAATTCTTACTCTATATTTCTATTTTTACCATAGTAGATACAAGCCCAATTATGTAATAATATTTAATCACATTTTTAGCCTTAAATTGAAGATTAATAAAAAAAACTGGCTTTAATAGATTATATATTCTATATATCTTTCATAGTTTAAGATTAATATATTTCAAATAAATTATGTATATATAACATTCTTGATGAGTATAATTAGCATAGCTATAGGCCATGTGCCATCACGCCATCACGTGCAGTGACAAGGCCTTTGGACGCTATAATTTATAGTTTATGATATAATAATTAAAATATATCCATTTCCAGTATTATAGTACGGCTAAGGTGTATTGTAATTTAACGCGGTGGTCGTGGGTTCTAATCTTGACATTACATTTATATTTTAGTAGCATTTACCGGCGGCTTCGCCCGCGTGATCTAATGTAAATATGTCTGTATCGTTATCTGGTACAGTGGACTAGTAAATCGGAACAATATCTCAAAATTTGAATTGTGAGACCAGAGTGTCTTAACTCTACGTTTCCTCTGCCTAAGCTGTTACTTGCAGGATACAGCGTAAGGCTTAAATGATGTATACATTCGAACCGAACATAATATATTAAAATATATTGGAAACCTGCATGTTATTGGACTGTTTTATGATAATTAATCAAATGTCAAGAGTTATTAAAATTTTGAATAATAAATTATGAGGAACTTTAAGAAGAATCTTAATAAAATATTAATGATATAATGCGGAAACAGAACTAGTTGTGATTGACATTTCATTTTTTTTATTTTATGATTGTACACGTGATGGCCGTGGGTGCAATTCCCTATTAGGGTAATACTTAATTATAGCTATAATACTTTTTAAAAAATCCTAGCCTGGCTAGACAACGGCTAATGAGAAACGGAGAATTTTAACATAAGATTAATCTTTGCCGACACTGAAGGATACCATTAAAAATAGAGAATTACCAATATGAGGGGTAGATAGATATATACAAAATTATTTAACTGCTAAAGTGCTAAATCTCATCTATCTATCTTCCTCTATATATATAAAAGGAGATGTACATGACTGACTGAGGTAAGACGCATGCACAGCCTTAACTGTTGATGGTAGAAACGTAGAATTTGGACAGATATGTAGTTTCATAATCTGGACATCCACTAAGAAGGGATTTTGAAAAATTTAAACTCTAAAGGGACGAAATAGGGGATAAAAGTTTGTATGGAAAAAAATTTAATGGGCACCGATTTTTATAAAATTTGAAATTTAGACTCCTAAAAATATTTCATTGAACACATGTTTCACAGTTTATAAGAAATCACCCCTAAAAGTAATGAGCGGGCGAAGCTGCGCGCGTCCACTAGTCGGTTAATAATCCGAAAACTGTTGATTGTTAATATATTCAATAATTTCTTAGTGCATAATTATTATATACAACTTTGGATATCACTACATGGTTGTTTTTAATAAATAATTTATGTACAGACTTGAATATAAATGTAAGTGATAAAGTAATTTTTGATTATGATAGCTTCCTCATCATTAGATTAAAGGTGCAGGGGCTCAAGCTTGTGACTGTAAACGCGTCAGGTTTTGAGTTCGATTCCCACTCAAGGAATAAAAACTTGGATTGAAAAGTGTGTTTAGTTGAACGCGATAATGACAAAAACTACTGGTTAATTGACAAATACTTTAGATTAATTCGAACCATTAGTTCAGTTATTTTATTGTGTTAAATATTTAATACAATATGTTAAATAAAGCCATGTCTAAATGCGTGAAAGCTTAATCGCGATGAATATTTTGAAATATTTCCATAATATTATAAGGCCGAGACCATCATGGCATAGCGGCACAACATCTGACTGTACGCGTACGAATACGACTGTGGATTCGAGTCCCACTCGGGGAAAGTGATTATTTTTATTTTATCGCTCTAAGAAGATAACTACAACATTTAGTTCCCTCGCTTAACGAAACCCCAAAAAAATTAGGCGTTGGGTTCCCTCTACTTACTTTTCTATGTGTATTATACGTGAAGCTAAAAAATATGTTTTAATCTACCTTGCTTGATTTTGTAAATAATAATCCAATCAAGGGCCCTCATTAAATCACCGTCTAATCAGAATCCATTGATTACGGAATGTTTCAAATATCACACGTCCTTAAAGCATTGCCCGGAACTGCTTATTCATTACACGTGGCTAGTTATATGAAGTTTACTTTATATTTTAATGTTACGGTATAATTGAGGCCGTCATGGTGCAGTGGGATAGCGTTTGATAGTAAACGACGGTTGTGGGTTCGATCCCCAATCGATAGAATTATTGTATTACGCCATTTAACACGCATCTCGAAAATTGAGCAGGAAATGAGGAATGAAGTGTCAACACTAGGTTCCTTCTGCCTATTCTGTTTACCATGAAAAAGCGTGAAGCTTAAAGCGTATTTAAGACATTTGAAAGATTTTTTACGTATTCAGGAAACAAATAAGAAGTATAAATATAAAACTATATATATATATAGTTTTACGTTTTTAAATCCACACAAAAAACTTGCGGGTTTTTTTTCCTTGACCTGCACATATTAAATTAGTCTTAGATTTTATCAAATAATATTTTTTTATATGTTCCAAATGAACGCAAGGTGGAAAAACAGAACGTAAATCTAAATTCTCTGTGCCTAATCTGCAAAATATGTTAACATATAAAAAAAGGCAAAATCAATACGACCTCGTTTGAAAATTTAAAAAAAACAATCGTGCGATCACTGACTTCTAATGTATTTTTAGGGTTCTTTGTCTCTAAACGAAAAATATGTTATAGTCTATCTGTCAATCTATCTTGTCTGTCTGTCAAGTCCATTTATCTTGACATAACATTAAGACATCTAGTTAAAATTAATATCAAATATTTATGTACTCTAAGAGACAGAAAAGATGAGGCCTCCTAGTTATATAGTATATATGTACATTGTTTTTGCCGCATTTTGTATGAACCTATTTAGCATTTCCTGTAGACCTACAATTATGAAATTTGACAAAAATGTGAGAACTTGCACTACAAATAAAAGAAAAAAATTAGTAAAATGGAAATTTCTATTACGTATTACAGATAAAAATAATTACAAATTAATAATTTTAGTTCAACTTGTATGCAAAATGAGGGCGGGCGTCTGTCAATTTTTATAAGTATGGAACCCTCGGTTGGCAAGTTCGACTCGCAATTGATCGATTTCTTTATTGTAAAACCTCCAACCACGTTAGTGGCATACAAAACAAAGCTTTTTATAGTTTAAAATAGGTGTTCTGTGGTCATTAGATCATATGAGAATAAAAGCGAACCAACTGGTCAAGGTGTTTTAAGTGATTGTAATCAAATGGTATTCACTTTTAAAATTTATAGTACTAAGATTTTTCCATAATAATATGTTCGTGGAATAAGACGCGCAGGTTCTAATCCTTGTCTTAACATTGAGCTATCTCTATCTGTATATTTATGACTGACTTGATAAATAATAAGATTTACACTTCGCCACTAAGTTGTACACTTAAATCTTTAAAACTTTTATTATCACAAAAAATTATGTAGCGTGCGTTGGGTCATGTAACGTGCGTCTTTTGCGGCTGAATAACAATAACTGTTAAGCTATATGTATGCTTATAGACATATACATATTTAGATAGATAATTTAATAAATAGCTTCATCGCTATATTCCACATATAACAAGGGACGAAGAAGAAACCTAATGTTAAGACATTTCGTTCCCAATTTACTATCCAATTTTCAAGACATTGCCAGTTGAATGGCAATATTCAACGCTTGCTTGGACTTGTTACCACAGCGAAAATATATATATTACTTATCCCCCGCGTAGGATTCAAAACCTCTATTGTTGCGTTTAGAGTCGGACGCTGTGCCGCAACGCTACGACGGCCTTAATCTAGGTTAATCTCATTTTTTATTTATTTTAGTTTTATATCTCCTACACAGGTAGTGTCACTACTTTCAACACAGTTCGTCTTATCTTAGTGACAATGCGCTTTGAGAATCTAATTTTTTTTTTCAAATCTTATTTTTTTTAAAGAACATTTCCCGAAACGAGGCTTGACCTGACTACCATGACTGCTATTTAAGTCCGCTTCAACTAGGCCACGGCGGGATAACGTTAACATACGTGATTATCATAATATAACAATAACTTTATTACAAAAAAATCAATTTTGACTGAAATATTATAATTACAAAACGACAATCAGAAATAATGTCCAATCAAATCAGCCGCTCCTTAAACGCTAAGCGTATAAATATATTAAAAAATAAATTTGCCTATTGACGGTACTACATTATAAAAAAATATCAGCTTTACGCTGTATACCGCACACAGCAGGGTAGGAGGAGGGAACCTAGTGTTAAGACACACCGTTCCCCACTTTCTGCTGAATTCTGGAGGCATTGCAAATTGAGTGGCAAAACTCACTCTACACTATGATACTACCTTATGTTGTAATTAATTTCGATTTTTAATGAAAAGTCTAAATAAATTTAGTAATTATATGTAAAATAGATAATATATAAGTCATACTTTTAATATATGATTTTTCAAATATACTATGTAACGTATTAATATTTAAGGCTTCTTAAAAAAACAAATGATGCATATTATAAATTATCATCTCTCCTATGATAATTGTAAATATTTATTTAAGGAAATCTTGAAAAATTGAAAGATATTAAATATCACAAACAATAAAAATATTTTGTCCTGAAATTCAAATATACAGTTATCATCCATATAATAAAAAACACTCTGTTCTTCACTTTCTGCCCAATTTTTGAACACGACATGCATAAAAAATAAACTCAAAAATAAAACTATGGCAACAAAACGCACCGTGCACAGGCATATTTATTTAAATGTCGCCCCGTGACATATTGTACTTGACACCGGCAGACGCGCTCACCTTGACACGCGATGAATGTCGCACTTGCATAATTAGAGAATAAAAATTATAAAACCGTTCCTACCAACCTGCCGTGTTGGCTTAGAGAATGAGGAACCATTCACTTGGCGCGTGATCTAACTAGTTACATTGTTAAATGCGATACGATATTTGATAATATAATATAAAAATTATTGATTATAATAACAGACCAATCTTATCCAACCTAATAGAAGAATTTAAAAATTCGTAAGGCACTTTCACGCAAAAAGTACAGAACTTATTTAGATAAAACTTTACTTATACACTCCGTTCCCCACTCTACCCTGCTGTGTGCGGGATATAGCGTGAAGCTGATTTTTTTTTACTTATATATCAGAACAACAAGTAATTTTAGCC
Source organism: Heliconius burneyi (assembly GCA_018247715.1). Classification (NCBI taxonomy): domain Eukaryota; kingdom Metazoa; phylum Arthropoda; class Insecta; order Lepidoptera; family Nymphalidae; genus Heliconius; species Heliconius burneyi. Next base: position 2,659 of record DWGR01003537.1, on the reverse strand, counting down.
ATTCATTTAAACATTTATTTATGTATAATTTGGCTTTAGTTTAACAAAAACTTTAAGCGGCTTTTTAGGTCGCAAGTACAAAAATTAAATAGTTCTACGAACATTTAAATGTAAAACGATTTGAAATAATTTTATTAATTATTATTTTAATTAACTATTACTTTATTTAATATTCTGCGTTGTATATAATTGCGGAACGCCATATATAAAGAACTGAGCTATTCAAATTAAAACACATTTGTATATTTTCTGTCAGAGATCTCTTTATCCTACTACTAATATTTTAATTGTGAAATATTTTGAATATTTTTTTAATAATTAATTTAAGCAGTCGAAGCCGCGCTTAGGTCGCTGGTTGTAACGTATAGTCTTTTACTATATAAATTTTCATATATTAAATAAAAAAAAACATAATGAAAACAAGCACTGATTAGTAAAAACCTGTTATGTCCGAAATCTGAGATGGTTACGGAACTGACCAACGATAGACAGTCGCCGCCCTACATTCATACTAGCAAGGCATTACGTACGTTTAAAGAAACAGCAAAAAATAAGAGGTGAGGAAATATTTAAAATGAAAAAAATATATATTTCAAATGAAAAAATTATTATATATATGATACAATTATAGAAATTTACTATAGGCTGTGAGCGTAACTAAAGACACTTTCTAGAGTCCTCTTTAGATAAATATAGTCTCCAATGGTTTACATGGTTTAATGACAATATGGCATAAAATATAAATATTTTATGTATGTAAACAGTCGTGTTTATTTGGCGATTTAAATAATTTCAATTTAAAAATTAGCATTAGTAATGCAATTTTAAGAATAGTCTACTCATATAACTTAAAAGAAACTATTGTTACTTACTAACACGCAACACTATATGGAGAGGAATAAAGGGAACACTAAGGGAAGTCTTATAAAAAATATTTTTTATGGTACACGCAAAAGAAAACTCAGGATCGCATCGCTCTATTTAAAATTATTAACAATAACATATTTTTGTGTACATTTCAATTACAATTTTATTCAGAAGACATAGAGAACCTTTACTTTCCACTAGAAAAACATTTATTCAATTACACACGTATAAGTGACGTCCTAATTACATTTGAAATGTTTTAAAACACTTTTATTTTTTACAACTTACAGATCATTATCGCTTGACATTTAGATTACAAAACATTTATTTAAAATCGATTAACTTATAATCGGACGATTAGTGAAGTAATACATACATATATGACGTAACTATTTAATATATTTACATACAGATGGAGACACACAAATTTATATTATGTAATAAGAAAACAAATATCAATATCGATTATCCTTTGAAATATGACATCTATGTGCGATATAACAATCGATTTAGATCCGTAAAAAAAATATTATATTTTTTGCGACGCTTCAGCGTAGACCTGGACGTTTTTATGGAAAAACAAGACTAACAAGCATACGGATCATCTGACGGTAAGTATTTACAGCGATTGTAACGTCAGAGAAGATACATTTGTATAGCCAACTTTTAGCATTTTCCTCAGTAGATAGAGATTATAACTTTAAACAGTAGGATGAGGCTGTCATAGTAAAGCAGTGAACGAAGGTGAACTCGATGATTATGGGTTTGATGATTATATGCTATGGTAACCAAAATGATGAGTGGGGAATCTCTATGTAGCGCGTCTGGAAGCGCCACTCATCACGAAACGGATATGAAGACATAATAATTATATGGCAGTGTAAAAAGCTGTTTTAGTTATTTATCTAAAGACAATCCGTCGTGGCGCAGCGGCACAAGGGTGTGCGACGCGACGGTTGTGGGTTCGATCCCCACTCGAGGAAATGAAATATTTATTTACGTTTATATTTCCATTTCTTCGCTCTGGTGTAGGGGCAAACTGCGGCGTTGAGTTCTACCACTCAACACGCAATGCCTCCAGAATTCGGCAGAAAGTGGGGAACGGAGTGTCTTAACACTAGTTTCCCTCTGCCTACCCTGCTGTGTGCGGGATACAGCGTGAAGCTGATTTATCTAAAAACAAAAGAAAACAACATATTGAGCCGTTCGATTTAGCATTTCCAACACTAAACACGCAATGGGAATTTGTGAATACAAACGGAATAGAGAAAAAAAATCTATTTGTAAAAATCATGTTATTCCTGTACACAAGAAGCTTGCCCTTAATGAGGCTTGACTTGAAGCATTGACCTCTGGTTATCCTCACGACTGCGTTATTTATAAAGATTATCTACTAATCGTATCCGTGTAGGCTTATAATCGATTTGTCATAAAATGCTAATAAATTTACATGGTTCTTAACGTGACGCAAATTATAATATTTATACGTTATATTATATTATGTTTTTGTATATTTTTTTTAGATATTCTAGGTTTTATTAAAAAACAGTAACAGAAAATTACATACATTCGGTTCTTGGTCGTGGGAATGTTATTAAAATATTTTTTATTCTTCGCCATGGTTCACTAACGGCGGCGTTGAGTTCCGCCACTCAACAGAGAATATCTGGAATAATTGGGTGGTAATTGGATAACGGTTTGTCTTGGGTTACATTAGATTGCCTCAACCGGGAAGGTTGGGGGAACCTAACGGTAGGGGCGGGATCAAGAAGGCATACGGAAAGCTATTTTC
>DWGR01003536.1:0-12063 GCA_018247715.1 Heliconius burneyi | reverse complement strand
CAAGTTTAGCGATAAAATGACATTCTAGAAAGTTCAGGATGGCAAATATTTTTAGTATCGATGTAAATAATGCCTGGTTAATGGTGGGTTTTAGACTTTTCGCAGTTGATAATCGTGAATTCGATTCGTACTCGACAAATATTTATAATATTCAATGTTATGTAAGTAAATATAGACCATAATAGTAATAAAAAATAATCAGGAATAATTATGTAAGTAGAATTAAATTAAGAAAACATTTTATTTTACTTATTGTTTTGCAGCACCACGGTTTTTTTGATATAGCGGATAGGCCGAGGAAACCTAGAGTTAAGACCCTCGTCACATTGCATCTATATTTTGAGACATTTCGTGTCGTATGGTAGAACTCAGATGGCATATGAGCGTGCGAGTTATTTTCCATTTCCACGCTCTGGTAATAAGACAAAGCATTGCGTTGATGATTGAATTCCACCTTTCAACAAACAATGTCTTGAAGTTTGTGCGGTGCAAAAAGAATAGAGCATCTTTATACAACGTGAAATTTAATAAATATAAGAAGAGTAATTTAAGTTTTTCATATAAATAAGATAACACAACAACTGATGCGTCGTTACCAGTATGTCTGGGGAAATATGGTAACCGCACAGCGCCTTTGTGGAGCGATGATTGAACAAAAGTTTTTTATATCCTAAAACGGCCTCCATGAGTCCACCTCAAGGGAAGACTGACATTGTGATAATACTTTACATAAGAACCCTAATTTGTTCAAATACTATGTTATGTTGCTTCTCACTGTTATATAGAAAAGTTAGAACCTTTTGTCGTTGAAAAATATATTTTGTTATATATTTATATCTTTACACAACATGAGGCTGATCATTATAAGAGGAATGGGTGGGTTGGGTTCCCACTTAGGAAAATAATTATTTTATTTTCATTACTTCGCCCTCGTAGATAAAGCGCGGCGACTCAAAACACAATGTCAAAACAAAAATTTATACTTAACTAGATTTATTGGATATGTAAACTTACTCTATAAAATACATAGAAGATATGAAGAAAAATTAAGTGTACTAACTTAACTGACATGTCAAATCTGCGGCATCTTGAAACCTAATTTGTTAAAAACTTTTTGACATCAGTCAAAGCGGCGGATATCTTAGCAAATTAAAAATTAATTTCGCTATCTTAATAAGGTATCAAGAATTAAGATGTTAATTTAAACAGTTCGCAAAATTGGCGTCTTTCGGATGTCTTTTGGTGAGTTTCAATTTTAATTCGCGCTCATTTCGAGCGGATGTCATAAATGAAGGAACCTAATTGAGTATACTTGATGAAGCGATGTGCCGGTGTTTTATGTTCTGGCTGTGATTATTTTCAGCTGCATTAAGGGGAAATCACGTACAATTTTTACTTATTAAGATGCGTCAAGTTTCGTCACTCCACGCACAATGTTTCGAATTCGGAAAGAAAAGAGAAGAACTTAGTGTCTTCACACTAGATTTTCTCTGGATACCTACCTTGCAGTTAAAATGTAAGAGAGCTTATATTAATAAAAAAGGAACATAAAGAATCAATAACATCTAAGTGGTCGGTCGATTCAGTGTTATGTAAATTAAAATAGATAAGTAGTAAGTAAGAGTTGAGAAAGCAACCCTCTAAAGACCTCATATTTTCTATAAATGATAAAATGAAACTCAATCAGGCCAATTGCGTATAAAATATTTTCGTTTCCTCTCTCTCGTAATGATGCAAAGGCGGCGTTGAGCGTCTTCACTAAATATTTATTTTAATGTGAATGAAGTACCCTAGCGTACCCTACTAAGTGCGGGATACAGCGTGAAGCTAAAAAAAGTCAATCAAAGTTCCAGCATGGTGGCAATCAGATTCTCACAATTTATTACAAATGAATAGATTATTGAGTGAAGTTTATTGTCATCGTCCATTTTGGATGATTCATGGATATGTAATGGCTTTTAGATTAGCATATAATGTAGTACTTATAATGTTATATATAGGTCGTATCGTTGATCGAATTATGATTGATATAAATGATATATCTTTTCTAAGTTTTGTTCCGTATACTTATATAATATGTTTTCAGCTTCATCCTGTATCCCGCGTTTAACAGGGTAGGCAGAGGGGGCCTAGTATTAAATTTTTTCCATTCTCCAATTTTCGAGACTTTGAGTGTAGAATATCAGAAATCAACAACGGGATTTGTGTTACTACCAGATGAAAATTATGAAAATAATTCAATCCCCCGAGAAAGAATCGAACACACTGCCACCTTTTTAATATATAGTCAGTATAATAAGTCTTTAATTACAAGTAAAACAACGCTTACTACAACTATGTTCCATTTAAGTATACATTGAGGAACATATGTATATTTTTGTACTGTACAAGTAAGTAAGCATTTACCAAAGTTCCCTGCACTTCCAAACTCAATTTATACCTTATCTACAAGAACTTCCGATACTTGCATACGATCGACGGAAACTAGAAAACAGTGTACGTCTGTAAATTCACCAGCTTTGTTTCAAATAAAAACTTTTCAGTAACTAACAATCATTTGGTTATTTGATTTAGATAATTCAAAAGAGTAAGCAAGTAAGTAACATTACAATTAACTCCTTTTCGTTTTAGTTCCCTAGTAGCTGTATTCCCACCTTCTGCCAAATTCTGGAAGCTTTGCGTATTGAGTGGTGAAACTCAACGCCGCGCCTTACCTCGTTACCAGAGTGAAAATATTAACAATTTCATTGAGTAGCAATTATTTCATTTCCATGGTGACCCATGCTTTACATGACCCTTCTTCTGCCCTGCCTCTCAAACGTCATTAGTTTATTTTACTAAATAAATCACACACCACGGAACTGTGGAATGGCCTACCCGCGGCAGTGTTTCCAGGTCGATATGATAGGAGTGCCCTCAAAAAGCGCGTCTGCCTCCACCTTAAAGGCCGGCAACACAACTGTAGCTCCTCTGGTGTTGCACGGGGTCGTGAGCGGCGATGATCACTTACCTTCTGGTGACCCGAACGCCTTTGCCTTGTCCTTTTACCATAAAAAAAAATCATAAAAAGATATTTTTCTTCCTTTAAAATATGACACGTTTCCAAGCAATCTATAACAGTGGGAAATGGTCCCCTTGTGTAAGAGAATACTTCTAAATAGCCACGGTCCAGTGATATATGGATACAAAAGGGTACGATATATAAAAATTGTTGAGCCATTGAGTCAAGAAAATATTTTATATGATAAAAAGTAATAAATATAAGATAAGAATAGATGTAGTTGTAGGGTTTGTTGTGGGTTCGATTCCCACTAGAAAAAATGAAATATTTATTATTTCTTATTACCCTTAGGAGTGAATAAACCGTGAAACACGTGACCAATGAAATATTTTTAAGTCTAAATTTCAAATTTTATAAAAATTGTTAACGATTTAAAAAAAATCCATACAAACTTTCCAGATTACGAAACTAAACATCTGTCCAAATTTCACGTTTGTACGCACAGCGCTTCCCTGTGTCTTACCTCAGTCAGTCAGATATATATATTTATATAAAAATATATATATATATATATATATATATATATATATATATATATATATATATATATAGACCGTAAGTACGGGAAGTAACTTTGACCGCAGTGATGTCATACAGTCTTATAGCCCACTTCGATAAATGGACTATCCGACACAGAAAAAATACCGTCTGAACTAATTATTTCGGAGATTAGTGAGTTCAACTAAACAAAATATTCAGCTTTTTAATATTAGAATAGATTATTATTTTTATTTTGTTCTTTATTTCCCGAAGACAAAATCAGGCTAGGTGCACTTGTTTAAAGTACCAACTGTAAATACACAGCTTAAGATGGTCCTTCAGATAACATTCAAGTCTTACGGGTGTGAGACAATCACAATATCCCAAACTGGTAGTCGGGAGTCGGGGTCCTAGAGATCTGGTGGTAGATACCACGTAAAAGGTCGCATTATACTGTGTTAAGGCAGTTCGTTGTTTTGTATATTATTTTCTTTAGAAAGAAGAATTTATTTTCAATATTTTCCGTGGCAGGACTAGATAAGTTTTATAGAAATATGAGTTATTACTCATGTATCTCTTCCTTTCTCATATTTTGTTTAGAAAAATGCGTACAAAGTGTAAAAATCGAATGTCAATCATTACTCAACCCAATCGTTAAAATAATTTCGTCACTACATTTATTTAAATAAATGTAGGGGGAAAGTGAGGAACGGAGTGTCTTAACACTAGATATTCTCTGCCTACCATGCTGTGTGCAAGATACAGCGTGGAGCTGATTTTTATATTAATAAAATAAGAAACAAAGAAATTTACAATTCATTTATTCAAATTTCTCAAATTATAGTTCTGATAATTCAAAATTAAACATAAAACAGAATGTTAAGTAAACGAATTTAAAAAAAAAAAACAAAGTTCAAGTCGCTTTTGGATGAATATTAATTTAGTTGGAAAAATTTGAACTGTTTATTATTAAAGTAGCTTTAATATTATTGAGACCATTGGGGCGCAGTGAGACTGCTGTGAGCGCGATGGTTGTGGGTTGGATATTCACTCAAAGGTATAAATTATCTTTCCATTCCATTGCATTCTTTCTATTATCTTTCCTTAGTTCTAATAAGGCAAAGTGCCGTGTAGAATACTGAACTACTTAATGCATTTGTCCTGAATATAAGCTGAAAAAATCGTAACCTAACATGCGATCCATTATAATTTAATGTAAAAGTACGATGTTCGAGCCTTAAATGTTTGTCAGCTTAAATTCCTTTCGGAAATATTTAATATTTATATAAAAACAGATATTCTCGTTTTGTTGGACAAAGTACGACGTCAGTGGAGTATGTAGTGCTAATCACTATTTTTTTTCTTGTATTTTATTGTGCTTAAAATGTATGTTATTTTACAAGTCTTGTGTTGTTTTGTCTATTGTAATTTAACAGACAAAAACAACGTTGCCAGCGTGAATAAAAAAAGTGCTATATTTTCCTGTAGTCATACTTCTGGCGAACATAAGTTGTCATAAATGACGTCATTCAGCTTAGCTCATGGTCTAGTATTTCGTACACGAAGTATGTTTTAGTTAATTCTATTTGTGTTCGTAACAGAGAGTTGTTGGATGCAGGTGTCTAATGAACGAGGCGGCCACTACTGGACAGTACTTGACAGCATATCATTTGGATTATTACTTAATGCCTATAATATTTATGTTTACAATTTTTTTATAGATTTTTTGCTAGAATATAGACATTATTCGATTTGTGTAGGACTGCCTTTATTTTTAAATCTAGTTTGAGCTCACCAATTTTTTTATTCATTTTAGGGTTTTTTTTGTATGGTGCAACTTAACACCGCGGATAAAATCTGTAATTTTATTATTTGAACTAAATTTAAATCGCAATTTATGTCAAATTACTGTATAAATTTGAGTTCCTTAACAATCGATTATCTTTGCACGTCTTACTATATTCGCGAAATGCATTTATTCCAATTTTTATGTATGTACAATTATACGTATTGTATCGATAATAACGTACACAAAGTATTAAATAATGTGAGGCCAGTCGTGGCGCAGGGGCATTAAGTAGGTTTGACAGTAAAAGCAACAGCCACAGTTATAGGTTCGATTTCCACTCGAGGATATAAAATATTTAATATTTTTATTTCTTTGTTCTGGTGTCAAGGCAAAACACCGTGTTGAGTACCGCCGCTCAACACGCAATGCCTCCAGAATTCGATGGAAATGGAGAACGGAGTGTCTTAGCAAAGTTTCCTCTATCTTCACAGCTGTGACCAAAAAAAAAGAAAAAACAGTATCAAAGTTTGTTACACACTGTTACAAATTCTAAACGTACAATAACTTTTAATCAATTCAAAATAATCCCATTTTCAATGACGACGAATCCGTCGAACTATTGAAAATCTAATTGGATCGAGATCCTTTAAAAAATGATAAAATACTGAATCACCTGTGAAATAAACGAACTGTTGTCGTGTGGGATTTACTGAAATCCAGATGTTGATACCGGATAATAATGACTTGCAAATGTATGAACTTTAAAATTACTATTATAAATACAAATTGATTATTTCAATATGTCAATTTGTTCACTGGTGTATTGACAAAATATTGGCATTCTACACTCATTCATTTTATTTAAAGGATCAGTTTTAATTTGCTAATTCTTTCTCTTGTAAATCTTTAAGTTTGTTAAAGCAATCATACACAAAATATTTAGAGAAAACTGACATCTAAACTTTCATCCGTATTTCAGGAATTTCAGCGTAATACCTAAAAATGTAATTTGAACTTAAGTAAAGACTCTAATATTACTATAGGCTTATTCTGTAAAACTGTATTCCCTCAACGGTCGTAAATTTGATGCCAAAGTTGTTATAATATGTTAGATGGTAACTACAACGTGGAGGTATTGTAATTTAACAAGAGCGTTCTATAATTCTCATACTAACCAAAAACTAATTATAGGTACAATTATCATAGATAGTTTAAATCTACTTTCTACATTAATCATTAATTATAAAAAAATTGCTTGGGTTCCACTGGCGGATTTTATGGCAGAATCATATGGCATCCATAGCGCTGGCTAGTGGCGACCTTGTGGTTCTAGTAGGTAGTATGGTGGACCACGTCCACCAGTCCTTGATTCCTACAAAACACATCCAACTCTCCACTCGAAAAGACTAATACAAATGTCTTAAAGAGTACGACGTTGGAAGAGGAAATCTAGTCTTAAAAAGCTCCGTCCCCATTTTGCTGCCATATTTTTTGAGGCATTGCGTTTGTATTGCGTGTGGAATGGTAGAATACAACGCCGTGCTTTATCTTGGTAGAGAATCAAAAAATTGAAAGTAACTGATTCTCCCAAATGGGAATCGCACCCATAACTATCCTGTCTACAAGTAAGATGCTGTGTTTGCTGCACGCCCCAAATATAAAACATGACGTTCAATTATTTATTTTGTTACAATAATTAAACCTATTAACGATATTTTGAAAAAGACATCTCATTTGCGACGGCATTGATGGATCGAGGCACTCTGTTACGGATTGAATCGATTGTTAAAGCTTAAGTTGGTGAGTCCAAAATACTTCTAGTTTTCTTTATACTATATTTTATTACAAATTTGTTTGTACACTTGTAATTTAATTGTTTTTTAAGGGAACCGTTCATAGCCAAATGTGACAGTATCCAACAATAGTAGTCAGTTGAAGTTTATATATTTTTTTCTCTTGTCCCTAATATTTATAACATAATGATAGCAAGAAAAACAATGTAAAGAAAGAAATACGTTGATTCTATTATTATAAATTGGTTGTCATAAATTGGGGCCGTTTGAGAATTAGATTCGATAAACAATGAACGTCTGAAAGGGAATTTATTTTACGTGGTCATCGAAATATTGGAGCTATAAATTCTGGCACCTCGATTCTATTACAGAAGCTCTTGTGCTGGGGGGGGATTTGGTATTTTGAATCTTTAATATGATGAATATATGGATCCAGTGCTATCTTAAATAAAAAAGTTACGTTGGCTGGTCGTGGTCGTTTAAATTCAAATATTTCAGGGTATATTGGTATTTGTAATAATAATTTACTTAGATATCTAAATAGGTTACATAATTTGTTAACGTATCAATTTAAAGTACTAAGGAAATAAATGATATGTGTGTAGAACAGCCGAATTACTAACGATTTGTGTAATGAGATTATAAAATTGATATTATATAATTTTAATTTTCATCACATTTTTTTAAATAAATGAAGGATCCTATAACAAAGTGTCCTTCGATTCCTTCGATTTCGCATCGAACTCACAACTATTACATGTTCAGACAGTTACTTCTTAATAAATATTGCTTAATAAGCCTTATCTATAATACTCACAATGTTTTTAATAAAAGAGCTGTGTATAATAAATATCAAGATGTCCACAAGAAATAAAATGTGAAACCTACCTTACAAGAGGTGAACTATCAATGGAAAGAATTTATATAATGAACTGAGGATCCTGAGATATCTAGAGTAAGGATAGATATTACATAATATATTATATATTAGTTGTCGTTGAGTGTCGGATGTTGTAGTATGTCATAAAACTTTCATCATTTTTAGGTTCCCTCTGCCTACCCTGCTAAATACATACATGGATACCGTGTGAAGCTGATTTTTGTACCACGTATGAGGAAGACGAACTGATAATAATTTTAAACAAAAAATATAATGGTGTCTTTCATGTTATATTATTAGTGTATACATTGTACATTAAAAAAATATATTTTTATAGACACACATAATTTGATTTTTAAAATATCAACAATTGTATGAATTTTCAATACAAAAACAATTTAAGGCTGAAATTATCCCGTTTCGTCACACAACCCAAACAATTGTGGTTTCGTATCGTTCAAATGTAAAAGCGTTATATTTGATCCGGGGACGGATGTTGCCCATTCGCTTTGTTGCGGAAAAAGCAACTAATTAAGCGGATCCCGCGACCCTTCATTTCGACCCTTTTAATGTTTAAATTTTTAAGGGATTTGGTCTCGAGCACCACTTACAAGTCAAGGTTATATGAGTATGGCAATGCCGGGTGTGACGTGAAATATCTTTTTTAACGAAAATTTTTTTTCAGCTTTGGAGTGGGTTGAAAAACTTAAGTTTAAAAACAAAAAAGTTTAAGGAAAAAACCTACTTAACGCAGTGGGGACAACGCGTTATAATTAAACATGGTCTCGTAGATTCGATGCTTATTTGGGGAAATTAATTATTTTCATTACTCTGCTCTGGCATGACAACAACCGGCGTTGAGTTTCGCCACTCCGCCACGTAAAGATTGAAAATTTTGCAGAAAGAAAGAGCGTTTCTTTTTAATTTGTTACAAATGTGACGACGGATATAGGTGACTATTTCTTACGTCACACGAGTGCGATGGAATTGGAATAACTGTAACAAGGGCTCTCTACTAAAATGTGTTCTTAAAAAGAGTGTTTCTCTAAAAGATTATTTTTTATCTTGACATATTTCTGGCGTTTAATATTTCCATTTTGAACTTAACGCCGCGCTTTGCCTCGTTACCTATACCTATACCTATGATAAGCGACGATGAGAAAATGAAAATCGAGTCCATAACCTTCGCCTTTACACAAATTTATATAGGAATGTGTATGTCATTAAAAATATAAAATATGCTTTTAGTTTTATCAGATTATATATATTTCAGATTAGTTATATTGAGCTTTGTCTTGCCAGAATACGAGTAAGGAAATGAGAACAATCAATTTCCCCCAGTCGGGATCGAGCCCACAATATCTTCAAAGCCAACAATATGTACCAAAGACGGTATTCTACGATATATTTCGAATTTAATATTATTAAAAAATTTTCCAACTCATGAGCGTAACGAGCATCTTAACAACGTGGGCATGTGAAGTTAAGCCAGTTTAAAATTATAATATCTGACCTTTGTGCGGGAGTAACGTTTTACTGTTTGGGACTATAAATTATTTTACAACTGAATAACTTTACAAAGAATCCTGAATGGTTCCGAGCCAGTGGTGGCGGTAGCTGTGTATACCGGATACAGACATTTATTTTATATTTTCCAGTAAAGTCGTGGCGCAGAGGCACTTTCTCATTTATATTCACACGCTTATGCCCTTACTCTAATCTGTGATCGATTCCTAAATTGTCAATTTTACAAAAATTTATACAATCTTACATTAAGTATTAAAGGAGATTATAACTGGAACCAGGATTTGTAATAAACTTGTAGACAGATAGAAATTTAAGTTGTTCAATCCATTCTCTTCACTGAAATTGGAATTTTAAACAACGAAACTCAGCGGAGTGTTTCACTTTATGAAGTTTGTCTGACGTTATCTAATTAATAACTGAGGTTAAGTTTTTAACTGTCAAACTTTTTCTTAATTGAAAATTTAGAAACACAAGCATAAAGTTAGTTAGAGAAATAACAATTTGAGTTAAGCATTATATGGTAAGTCAATATTGCAAAGTTATTGATTTGTTGAGTTCTGTCAATGTTAACACGCTATGTCTCGAAATGTCTCGAGTTGAGGCCGTCGTGGCGCAGAGGTACAAGTGAACGAATGTAAGCGCGACAGTTGTGGGTTCGATTCGTACTCAGAAGAATAAGATATTTAATTCCTTCCTTTTTCTTTTATTATTCCGCCAATCCGAAAGTGGAAAAAGAAAGCGTCTTAATAATAGGTTCCCAGGTTCCTTCTGTCTACCCTGTATGTGTGAAGAGTGAAGTTGGGTAAAAATATTAAAACTATATAAGTACCTATCTTAAACACAGATCTAGGTAACTTTTTAAATCACGATCACAAAGCGAGTAAGCATGTCAATTGTATTGAAGTGCTCCCAAGCAATATGATCTGGAAAGGCGTCTGCGTTTAACTGTGTCTAAGTGGATTATATCTGGTTGATTTAACTCTTGTTAAATCTTGGTTGTTCTCTATATTTTTGTTGAATGTTCTTAATGAATTCTCAATGAGTTTCTCAACTTACTTAATATCTATCATTACACCCAAACCTAAAATACATTTTTTTCGCCCAAGGATTGCAGAGTATAAGTACATTTTATATTCAAATAATAAATATTTTATAATACGATAAATATTCGATACGTAGCAAATTACACTTAATACTTATTGCTTGATTCTTCTGGCTCACTAGACTGAGGAGAGGTTAAAACTATTTAATGTCTTTTTTCTGTTTTTCACAATCAGATCTGTCGTTTGGTCTTTTATACGTAAACAATAAATGTAAAGAAAAGCATCATTCAATCAAATCATTTCATTTCAATGAAAAAAAATCTTACTTAAAGTTTAAAAACGTACATTGTGTATTTGTTTGTAACATATGTACGTACATACATTGTACATATACTATTGAGACCGTGGCGCACGGACACAAGCATGCGACAAGTCGTAGGTTCCATTTCTATCTGAACAAATTGAATATTAAATATTTTAATTTTTTCGCTGTGGTGGCGAGTTAAACAGCGGTGTTAAACTCCGCCACGCAACGGGCAATGCCTCTAGAATATTACGAAAAGTGAGGATCGGAAGTGTCTGAACGGAAACGGCTGGCTTAGTAAGTTTTAAAATTCCCTCTGCGTACCTTGCTATATGTAGGGTAGACCGTGAAGTTAATATATATATATATATATATATATATATATATATATATATATATATATATATATATACTTTTTTTTTAATCTACAATAAGCCAGGATTGATCATTACTTAAAATATTTAAATTAAAACACAAACATTTAAAATTTGATTATTTCTTCCACATATGAGAATGGAAGCCATTGTTGAAGTTCAGACTGCCTTCGTAATATAAAAGAGGCGTACTACTTAAGGTATTGTACGAACTTTATTCAATTATTGAAAACCGATTATTCGCTGGGCTGAATCTTGAACTAATCTATACATGAAATGTTTGTTAAATATGATAGGTATATATGAAATTGTACACTATCGTGGAGCGGTGGAGGTATACAGATGTGGATTTAAATTAAATGTAACCTAATATAAACACAACGTGTCCATTAACACACTTCCATTTACCATTTACCGCTGAATTATCGAGGCATTGCTTGTTCGATGGCAGAAGTCAACGCCGAACTTTGTATCTTTACTTATGTAAATGTTTGTATCAGTACTCGAAAATATTAATATTTCACCCCCCTGAGTGTTTACAGTTGAACGCTTATGCCCCTGCGCTCTTTAATTTCTAAGGCTATTTAATAATTCTCCTTCAATAAAAATAAGACGTTTATATAATGTTACGTTCAACGATGAAGTTCAGAATGGACATAGAGGATAGCAGGGGAGAATTAGCTTCACGCTGTATCCATCACACTGTAGGGTGGGAAACCTATTATTAATTAAAACACTCCGTTCTCCATTTTCTGATGAATTTTAGGGGTATTGCGTGGTGAGTGGCGTAACTCAACGCCACGCTTTGCCTC
>DWGR01003535.1:0-12065 GCA_018247715.1 Heliconius burneyi | reverse complement strand
AAAAAAAAAAAAAAAAAAAAAAAAAAAAACAAAAACTGTAAATTTTCTAAAATACGTAAATACGTTTTATAAAATTTTATTTAGAATTTTTTTAAAAGAAGAACAAAGCGTCTAGATACATTTTTCTCTGTCTATCCGGCTTTGAGGGATAGAGTAGGAAGCTGAAAAAAATGCTTTAACGCAATGCTCAACAGTCAATGCCGTGGCTATCAAGTCACGTCCTTGAGCTTGATTATATGTAATTGGACTTCAGTGCCGTATGGCGAAAACACAATATAGCAATGCCGCCTTCACGGTACTCAAAATTGTATATATTTTTATTTAAGATTAGGACCTCTCCTCCACTACTCGCATTAGTCGCCGACTTCCAGCTTACAGTGCCACTTACGCTATGTCATCAACAAACACGGTTTTTAGCATCTATTTTAAAAAATATTAATCTCGCACATAGAAAGATAGGCTGAGGGAACCTAGTGTTAACTACACTCTGTTCCCCACTCTCCACCGAATTCTGGAGGCATTGCGTGCTGAATGGCGGAACTCAACGCAAAATCGGTACGAGATACAGAAACACAACATTAAAGTTGAAAGTGCTTATTTAAGAATATAACAATGAATTAAAGTATAAATCAGCTAATGATTAATGCGTTACTATTTTCAATTTCCAATTTTACAAAATCATAATCAGTTTGTTAAATATGTTCCGTGAACACTGTCCAATTATAAAGGTTAGAGAACGCACTGCGAGGATACATCTCTAAGCAAAGCCAAAGTGTCAAGGTTCCTTTAGATTAAATATTGGATCCCTAATGGTTCCAGGTGATACTGGAGAGAAACAGCCCAGAGATGAGAGCAGTACTCTATATGTAGCTGAACCCGTCTCCTATAAAGCGCAGCCTGACCCCTAATTTCTTAGAGGCCAACTTGGCCTTCCTTTGCAGATGATTACAATACTGGCAGTCTAAACGTTTAGGTCTAATATGAAAATTTATGATAAAAGATAAAAAAATATATCATTTTCTTTAATGTTAATCAAAATATAAGTAAAATTGAAAAAAATACCCTAGATACAAATGAGATTACACGCAAATTATTCAAAACAAGCAAAACAAAACAAATATTTTACGCACCATACAGGAAACTCATCATAAAACATTCATTAACAAAAATTAATTTGCATCAAAATATTTTGATTAAAGCGGCGTCAGTGCCCGCGGTGCTGCTGCAGCCGGCTACCGGGGGAAGGGTTTCGGGTATAAATTTATCTCTGAATATAATTTCATGTTAGTATTTTCATGACTGTGTTATGTATTTACCAATTTATTATCTAATTTTTTTTTGCTTTAAGATTTCACCAATTTATTTCTAGACCGTACTTCGAAGGCTAAGAAGAATCGTATTGAATTAAAGAGGAGTCACATTTCATATACCACCGCATGGTGGACAGAGGCAGCATAATGTCGTTACATTTAATTCATCAGTTTCTGCCAAAATTTGAAATATTCTGGATTAAATGGTGAAATTCAAGATACATATATTTTCAGTTTCACGCTGCATCCTGTACAATTCAAGATAATCCAAAATACTTACAAATTATGTAAGAATGCTAAAAATTATTAATATCAGTATGTTATAAGAAAAGTGAATCAAAGTATATTAAAGAATTTTCTCCTAAACCAAACAACGATGTAAATTCCTAAACTAGAACTTCGGGACGCGCTTCCGCAAAAGTTTCCGAATTATTTTGTCATAAGCGATCGACTTCTAAGGATTGTGATACTGAAATTCTTTACAAGAATATTGTAAAAAATATTAACGTTATATGCATAGTTGGGAAAGAAAGATTTCTTTAAACTATTACTTTGTCATCTTTACGTATATGTCGTATGTATTCAATCTTTGCCGAAAAGTTTTCTTTTAGCTTGACCGAGAGTATCTAGTATTAAGACGCACCGTTTCCCATCTTCCGTCCCAGTTTCAAGATATTGCGTGTCGATAAACTCTTGTTACCGGATCCTCATGCGTTAAGGTCGTCGTAAAGGTCAACCGGTATGAAAATAATTAATGATTTATTTCCTCGAGCAGGAATTGTACCAACAACCGTCACGCTTACAGTCAAACGCTTGTGCGATAGAGTCAAAACGGCTTGCGTACTATTACTACGAGAAGCTTTCACCTGCGGCTCCGCCCGTATGATCCAATGGGAATAACTAAAATTCGTGTATGACATACGGATGATAGTGACGGATAAATCTGACTGCACGAACAGTTACCCACCAACATTGAAACTTTCAACGCGAATTAATATAGCCTATTGCATTCCTCGATAAATGGACTATTTACCACCAAAAGATATTTGTCAATGAATATGAGTGAGAAAAATATGTGAGATAAACAATTAGTGACGTAAATATATATTGAAGCCGACGTAGCACAACGACACAAACCTGTCGCTGTGCCACGTGTGCTGTGCAACTATCACGTGAATGTGATAGTTGTGGATTCGATTCACGATCGAGGGAATTAAATATTTAATAATTTCATTTCTTCGTTGTGGTGCCAACTCGCAATGTCTCAGGAACGCGACAGAAAGTAGGCGTGTCTTAACATTAGGTTCCCGGGTTCTCGCTTCGTGCCGAATTTGATAATTGTAGCTCCACATCAAATATCGTATCGGTTTTGATTATGCGGCGAATTTCATACAAAATGCAGCAAAATCGATACACAAATGCTGTTATCTTTTGAATGTATTGATTTAGAAGATTGTTTTTCTATAATTTTATTTTCTATAATATTTTCTATAATATATTTGATATTGATTCCAACTTGATAACTCTCCTAACATACGGATGGACGACAACGTAATTATATAAGGGGTTTTGGTTTTACCTTTTGATGTATAGAACCCTACAGACGATCTAGAGTTTACCACAAAATGCTTTATTTTGGATATACCGGTGTCAAAGATTTTTTTAGAAGTAACAGCTATTAAACTATTTTTACAGCGCACGATTTAACTTCGTTGTTATAGTTATTTTGATATTTAATGCTAACCGAGATTGACGTCGCAATGTTATATAGTAGTAGTAGTTTTCATTTACAACAAAAAAATCTGTCCAGTAGTTCCAGAGATTTTAGCCTTTAAGCAAACGAACAAGCAACTCTTCAGCTATATTATATGAGTATTAGTATTGATATCGTATATACACAAATTCTACAAAGGGGTTGTAGCCGCAGGTACAAGTTCGTTTTCAATATTTATAGCAACACACAGTTACGGGAAAAGTCAATTAATCATCCGATACACAGTTTCATAATAATTGCTTTACTTTTCATTATCCCATGTAAATTGTATGGATTTTATAATAATTGGAAAATTTATACGAACTTTGCTTTACATTTTTTTTAGAAATGATTTTAGAGGCAGCGGCACAGCGGCTGACTATAAACAATATCTGTGGGTTCGATTATCATTTCGGGGCAGAATTATTTTTTTTATATTTCTGTGGTAAGAGAACAAAGAGTCCTCCTAAAAGAAAGCTCCTCTACTTGCTACTCCCAATGTCTCAAAAATTTGACAGAAATTAGTGACTTTTGTGTCTTAACACTAGGTTCCTTCCATCTACCATGCTGTATCAGTATTGATCTGAAAAAGATAATGAAGTAATTCAAGACAAAAACATTGTACTTATATTTTATAGTAACCATATTTCACAAATAAGTCCCATATTTCAATTCAACTTGCCCGCAACTCAAAGTGAACATCGATAATTTAATTACAAACCTCAAAGACAGTAAACTGAAGTCGTTAAAATGTCGTTCCAATTAGCATTGAATATTATACGAGGGATCCCTAATTTGTATTCAGCCACGGCACGGTACGGTTCGTGGGAAATGAATGACGAATGTAAGAATTAAGTGAAATTAATGTGAACGACGGTTGTGAGTTCAATTTACATAAAAGACGAAAAGTGGCGTTGTAGGGCCTGTGGTACAAACTGTGATTGTAAACGCGATAGGTCGCAGGTACGATTCTTATTTGAAAAATTTAAATATTTGATATTCTAATTTTCTATGTTCTGGCGCTGAGGCAAAACTCAGCATTGAGCTTCGCCACTCAAAACGTAATGCGTGTGCGTAAAATAGGGATCAGAGTGTTTAATACTGGTTTCTTTCTGCCTGCTGTGCTGTTTACGAGTTACAGAGAAATGCTACAAAAATGACAATCATGCAACCCGTAAATTTCGTATAACATAACTAAATTTCGTGTCACCTGGAACAAATTTTCAATAACACAGACAAGACAAATGACCAAGTTATCATCAGCTCCAAGCAGAGCCCGCTAAGCCCGCCATTGACAAATTACACCCCAAAGGGGTTTCAATTTCCCAACCCAAAGATATTTACGTACCACTTTATCTAATGTGCAACTTGAGACCGGAAAGAAATATTTTTATATGTGTTCGATGTGACTAGGAAGAGTAAAAATTTTCTTTTTTAGCTTCACTCTGTATCCCGCGTACAGCAGGGTAGGCAGTGAAGTGAGTGCAAGATAAAAAATTAAGTGTGAGTGATGAAGCTCAATATCGCGCTTTGTTTTAAAGTTAGGGCAAGGAAACGATAATAGTTCATTCGTCCAAGTGGGAACTGCACCCATAACTATCGGATTTAAAGTCGGTAACAATATGCTGCTGTAACACCACGACAGCCTCAAATTATTATTGTATTTATATACATTTTTTTTTAATATTACTATTAGAGGCTATCGGCCCGGTGGCATAAAGATGTGACTGAAACTCGACGGTTGTGGTTTCTATTCCCACTCGATGGAAAGTTTCGCTGTGGAGAGGAGGCAAATGTGTAGCCGGTCACCATTCAACACGCAATACGTCAAAAATGGAAATGGAGTGTCCTAACATAAGTAGGGAACTTATATCATGCTATAATAATAATAATAATAATTTATTTCAGATTTGCATCCATATACATTTGTTAGTAACATTTTGAACTTAAGAACTATTGTTAGTATTTAAGATCAATTAGGTCGTATGCAGTTTGACCTAACGGTACAATAATGGTGAGTCCCACCGGTCAACAAAAACGTTCAGCTATACTCGTATGTACGGGATAAAAAAAACCTTCTCTAAATCTTACTAACACGTGTTTTTCCGTCTGTATAAAAAGTAATCTAAAACTAGGAACGACTTGTATTGGAACAGTCATGAGTTAGTAGTTCTGTCCTACCAAATGAGGAAATATACTAGAATTGAAACAGAAACCCACTATAGTCTAGTTTTATATGGAAGTGATTTCAAACACCATTAGTTCGGCAAATACTATACGCAAGCTGATGAATCTATTCAATTCAATTGCAAAATTAATATTGAAATAGACATTATAGAGACTGTGTAGGCGCAGTGAGATGTTTACAAATAGTACTCACAGTATGCGACGATTGTGGGTTCTAATTGGGAGTGATTTACAAGGTCTCGTACTTAAAAAAATTAAGCTCTCATAGTGTAACTTTTTTGTATGTTTGTTAATATATATGTATTTGAAAGCACGGACAGGTATCACGCCTTAATTAATATTAAATTTCCAGTTTTATAATTCCTTAGAGGACATTCACGAGGACCGTTCCGTGTGTCTTAATCTTATTATGATCTTATAATGAAGTGTCTTAATCAACGCAATCAAAAGATACGACTGTTGCACCAAATGAGAAATAAATATATAAAATATGTAACTTCTTTATTAAGATGTACTCCTACTTAACCACGGTCGTGAACTTGATTTACATATATAATACAATGTACCCGCTTCATTGATCACATTCAAAGGTAGATTTCGCAGTCGCGTTTTGATAGGCAATTAATGTATGCAAATGAATCGATCTACGGCATATGTACTGAACCAATACCAACATGCCGCTATCGGTATTATGAATCTTATTAAATTGAAGTTACGTTGAAGTCACATCACTTCACGTAAGAGTGTTATATAGTCCATAGTCTTGCTTCACAAATGGAACACTCCTAACAAAAAATATTTTTTATTTCAAACCATTTTTTTTGAATAATGGAAATGTTTTCGTTTTCTTTTAAATGTAACCTACTATTTTTAATTGATTAGTGGGTAAGTCGCGGGTAAAAGATATTTTAAAAATATAAATCATTAACATCAACGAAGTCAAAACAGGCCAGTCGTGGCGCAGCGGCACAAGGATGCGACTGCAAAAGCGACAGGTTATATTTAATATTGTCCTTTCTTTGCTCTGATGTTAAGGATAAAGCGTGACATTGAGTTCCACCACTCATCAAGCAATGCCTCGAGTATTCCGCTGAAAATGGAAAACGGTGTGTTTTAACACTACGAGTAGGCTTGTGAAGCCAAAAAAAAATAACCTGTCAACCTTTCATGACCTAGGTACAACCCAACAGTGCCGCTACTCTGTACTGTCACAATTCATTAATTTTCACGTCAAAACGTGTTACATTCGTTGTATTCACCTCCGTATCTGTCTCGCCCGAAGTGTCTTCCCTTAAGTAAATCATTAATCAACGTGACGCCTGACGAAACAAGATTACTGAACCATCTGATAGCAAATTGAAGTCAAATTTGACATTAATGCCAATCTTTTTGGTAAGCCGTCGAGATACATCATCTGGCTACAAGGATAAGATTGCGGGTTCGATTCCCACTCGAGGGAGCAAAATATCTTCATCTCTCAATACGCAAACGCAATGTCTCGATTATAAAAAAACAAATCCATTGTCAAATACAATAAAAAAAATATAATTGAAATCAGTTATTAGTGTTATTGAGATAGTGGTCCATTTGAAGCGATCATACTTAGTGCAAATTTAAGACTTATGTGATTTATTCATGGATAACATTATTAGAAATCCAAACCCTAGACCAAATTTAAAACTACATACACCACAGGCATCAGCGTTAAAATAAGAAAAAAAACATCAAAATCGGTTGGCGCAATATTTAGTTATTTTGTGGACGAATATGGACTCTCGCGGCCCCGCGCTTACGTGCTAAGAGACACCGGGGTGGTTTTAGCCGGTAAGAGTCTGGCACGCCCCTCCGCCTTCCCCGGGCGAAGGTAGTCCATGAGGATTTCCCTCCGCTAAAAAAAATGTTGAGTTATTTGTAAAATATCAAAATCGGTTCACCCAGTTAAAAGTTCTGAGGTAACAAACATAAAAAAAATACAGTCGAATTGATAACCTCCTTTTCTTACAGAAGTCGGGAATGGAAAAAAAAATATTAGTTCTAGCCATTTCCATTCAAGAAGCTTTTTCATTATTATCAGGTTTCTATTTCCATACAACATAAACACAAAACAAATTTATTGACATACTATGTACATGAGGAATTCTGGGTTCCTGAACATATACAACGCTACCAAACATACTGTCTCCAAAATTGGGCAGTGTGGTGTGTGTTAAGTGTTGTAACACTCTCTCTGCCTATCCTGCTAATTGCGGGATATATCCCGTTAAGTTAAGATAACATACATAATGTACATTTGACCCTCTAGAATACAAATGAGACAATTCTCTCTAATATCGGAAAGTAATAGCGACGTTTTAATGAGATCGGTCTTCTTGATTGAATTTCGGATGATTTCGATCTTGGTAACCTTTAGCATTTTGCTTAGAAAAGTATGATCAAAAGAGTTTCTATTTAATAGAGCCATTTACATAACTATAAACTTTCTTGATAATAAAACATTTTTGTAATCACACAATTTTAATTTGAGTAGATGGACAACTTACATTTGGGGTGTATACAGTACTTTATGAAAAAGCCTCAACGTTTCAAAAATGCACATTTTATATAAATTATTTCTTTGAAATAAGCTAGTTGAATCTTTTATGAGGAATTTTAGGAACAGCAGGGTAGGCAGAGGGAACCTAGTGTTAAGACGCTCCATTCCCCACTTTCTGCCGAATTCTGGAGGCATTTTGTGTTGAGTGGCAGAACTCAACACCGCACTTTGCAATCAACACGAGAGCGAAGAAATGGAAATATAAACGTAAATAAATATTTCACGTCCTCGAGTGGGGATCGAACCCACAATAATCACACCTTTTTTTCTTTTTCTTATTATAGCTAGAGTTAAATGGATCGGATGATTTAAATATTTTCTACAAGAAACCTTGGAAATGACATGATCGCCTTAAGACCATTCCAAGCATTAAATAATTATAAAACTTTGACTTAACAAAAAACGGGCCTGATGAGTTCTTTCGTTTTCTGTGTCGTTTCAAGAGAGGTGTATTTTTCTAAGCTTAGGGTAGAAATCTTGACTTTTAATTGGTCATTTAAGGAACAATGTTCTTCTTAAAAATATTTCTTTCAGGATACAGATACTGAGTATAGTAGAGTAGGCAGATGGAATCTACAGTTAATATATTCCTTTCCCCACCTTCCACCCAATTTGCTTTGTTTTGTTACCAGAGAATGGAAATAAAAATAATTATCTTTCTAGAATAGGAATCGATCCGATAATCTTCACGTTAACAGACAGACACTGCCCCACTGCGTTGCGTCGGCCCCTAATAACCATATATAAATAATAATTATCGGCCACTCTTGTCAAATATTCTCAGTTATTAAAGAAGTCATCAATTTGGTTAAAATGAGAATCAACTCACACGTAAAAAGTTTTGATACAATCGACAATAAAGTAGAACGTTTAAACAACAAAATATATTATTTATCTTTATAACTTCTAAGCCGTAAGCTAAGTTCCATCCATCTTAGATTTCTTATTCTTATTTGACTTATTATACTGAAACTGAAAAGCATGACGACCCCTCGGAGGCCATGTACGAAGACATTGAAAGGCCGCAGCGTGCTCTAGGGGATAATGCACGAAGCAAAAATAAATGTAATAAAGAGCTAAATATAAGTAGTCATTTCAAGTCACAGATAGTTGTAATATTTTTAGCTTTACGCTGTACAGACATGTTATATAAAAAGAGCCTGGGAACTTATTATTAAGACATGCGATCCCATTCACTCGTTCCCCACTTTCCGCCGAATTCTGGAGGTATTGTCATGTTGAGTTATACCTACATTGTTGACGCATACCTCGACCAGAACAAGATACATATTAAATAAATAATTTCCTCAAATAGGAAACGAATTCACAAGTTGTCGACTTTATAGTCGCTCATTTGTGCCCCCGTACCACTACTAGCCTCCACAAATATTCTAACTAAAATATTATTCGGTTATATTTTACATAAACGTAAAACACATATTAGTATCAGCATTTATAGTAAAATATAATACCGAAACAAATAAGACATCGCGACAGCAGGTCATAAGTGTGTCTGTCACATTCACTTGCGTCGTCGGCAAGGAGGCGACAATATCACATGTCATAAGTTAGTTTGTACGAATTTATGTACATACTCCTATATTGTCACTTCGGTCAACTCACATAGCATATTGAGGCTGTAAACGCGACGGTCGTGTGTTCGACCTCTAGTCGGGTTAATGAATTATCATTTATTAATATTTTCATTTCTCGCTGAGGTAACAAGACAAAGCGCGGCGTTGAGTTTCGCCACTCAACACGCAATCTTCTCGTTCTGGGTTCTCTTATATTCCGAGATCTCAGTGCCCCCAGACCTGTCATCTTAGCAAATTTTATCTTAAATCTTAGATTTATATTGAAGAAAGAAAAAGAATATTTAATATTATCATTTCATTGGCCTGGCATTGACCTGAAGCACGGCGTTGAGTTCCGTACACTCAACACGTAATAACACAATTCAATATGTGTTTAAGCCTCCCTAGTAGTTTCTAGTAGTTCTAAACATTTTCACAATATTGGCATCATCAGGACGAAGTAAGAAGATTTGGCTTGAGGCCATAACAGCGCCCTTGCAAAGGACTAGTCTAAAGAATATTCGTTATTACTTATCCGCGAACAGTTACGTTTCGTTGAAGATTGAGACAAAGGTGGAGTTATTTGAAAGCTGGGTATATAGATGGGTGACCAGCTATTAATCGCTGTTCGCTGTATCCCGTATATTATAAGAAAGGAAAGGTTGGCAATGCGAACGTAGTATTACAGCACCCCGTTCCCACGCGCCGCTTAATTTTCGAAGCACTATGTTTTGAGTAGAGAATTCGGACACTCATATCCCCGCCACTCGGCGGTGGCGGAGAACAGAGTGTCCTTACTTATATACACAGTCCGCGTACATTTTGTTATTGGAATATTAATTAGTGAATATTTTTAAGCAATTTAAGATAAAAGTAAAATATTATTTAATTTTGGGCTCTTCTTCTTTTATTAAGAAATATTTCTTTATGTGGTAACCTAATTTTCATACTACATAAACTCATTCCTCTGAATGGGAATCGAATCATCAACCATCGCATTAACAATCACATTTTTTTCTTCTTGTTATTGAATAAATCTACATACTTGTATCGCAAGTAAATCCCAACTTCCTCATGGCCCTCATCAATCACAAGTACTTGCCACACTTTAAAATCAGTCAAACTTTTTCATCTGATTAATAGATGGCCGTCACGCGACTCTTTACACTTGGATACACTTCAACTTTGTCGTGTTTTTTATAAAAAGCTTTTTTTATTACAGTCATCTTCATTTGAAATTATTAATAAAAAGTTTTAAATTAATATTCTTTTGGTGTTTTTTGTTAGAAGAAGTAATAAGGTGAATTTTGCTTGTCGTCATGTAAAGCTGTTTTTTTAATAAGGCGTAGTCAGCTTAACGCTGTATCCCGCACACATCAAGGTATGCTGAGGAAACCTAGTGTTAAGACTCTGCGTTCCTCAATATCCGTCGAATTCTTGATGCATTGAGTGTTGAGTAGCGGAACTCAACGCAGCATAGTCAATAGCTCGTTATTGTTGTACGTTCAAATGTTCTTTCAGTATTTTTGGTTTTAAATTGTATCTTGCATATAGCAGGATAAGAGAGATATCCTGGTGTTAAGAAACTGTGTGGACCACTTGCCACCTAATTTTCGAGGTATTACGTTTGGGGTAACGCCTCGCTTCGTCTTGTTACACAACACTCAATTAATAATTAGCACTAGGTTACTTTGTCTACTCTGGTGGGATAAACCTACCAGACTAGACAAAGAAATATAGCATTTAGCAGGGCACTGAACGCTACAACAAATTAATATAAAAATTTTCTATCAAGAATTTAGAAATATTGTTACTTAATAAATATAATCCGTAATATTACACACACACTCACACTCTTCTTTCTATGGTCAGTCTTAGCGCAAGACTTTTTGATTTATTTACCATTTACCGCCACTGAACATACAAAGCCTCGAAAATTCTACAGAAAATCAGGGACGGAGTGTCCTAATACTATTCCCTCTACCTACCCTGCAATACGAGACACAGCGTGAAGCTGAAAATAACACCTCATTACACAAAAATTAGTCTATCGAGACATTTTTGAGCTACAACCACCCTGTATATAACCTCACCAACTTAGCGAACACATGTCCGGAGCAGGTCTCGGGGTGACCTAGATAGCGTTTAAGCTAGTTCTGCTGTAATCGCCTTAAACTAACCGCGTACATCCAACTTGTTTAAACGTAATATGCTTATACCGAGTCTCGGTCTTCGAGGGAAAATTGGAAGCACTTAGATATTTAAGTCTTAAGATGCTCTTACCGAGACATGGAAGAGATGCTATATTATTATTAAAAATATATTTTTGTCGATTAATTGCTATAGATTTTTTGTGTAACTATTCTTATGACCCCAAGAAACGAATTAAGCTGGACCTACGTTATTTTATAAAGTCTGAAAGTTTCTGTGCGTTCACACCCAACACCTGTACGTACTATATGGATCTTGGGTACTTATTATTTTGGTTTTACGTAACCAAGATGCAAAAACTAGTACCTAACTTTTTTTTTTATGGTATAAGGACAAGGCAAACGAGCGTTCGGGTCACCTGATGGTAAGTGATCACCGCCGCCCACGACCCCGTGCAACCCCAGAGGAGCTACAGGTGCGTTGCCGGCCTTTAAGGT
>DWGR01003534.1:0-12065 GCA_018247715.1 Heliconius burneyi | reverse complement strand
AAAAAAAAATGCTTGGATGACATTTTATGTCCAAAAATAGAAAGCAGAGTGTTTCATTTCAGCATTTGAGGAGAAGTCGGTAATCAAAAACAAGAACCGAATCAAATTCCTAAGTTATTTACATATTGATCTATACTATCATTATAAAACAGGTAAGTCTGTATGCGTTATAAGCGTTAGACTCATGAACTATTGTGGTTACATTGGAACTATTAATTCACATTATTATAGTCCATAAATAACCTCCCTCGATTTATGGACTATCCAACACTAAAAGAAAACCTACGTGTTAACGCGTTAACTAAATAAGACTTCAACTTATTGGTATACTCGTACATAGTGAAGATATTTTAAAAGCATCTTCAATTTGCATTATTTCTAAAAATTAAAACAATTAACGACTTTACAGGCACTTTTGAATTAATTAATTTAAATGTCTGTATTGTCGGAGCTACAGGAAGCTAATATCGGCTCGGAAAAATTCTGCTGAGAGACGGCGGGAAACTCGACATTAGCTCTTTGGAAATATGATTTTTACAATCTCTAAACAATAACAATTAGCTTCGCCACGCCATAATTTTTGTTATATTACTATTACCGGCTATTTATATATACTATATACCGGCTTCTCGCTGTATCTCACATGGTAGAGTAGGCAGAAGCCTAGTGTTAAGATATTCCGCTCTCCACTTTCCGCCAAATTCTGGAGGCATTGCGTGTTTAGTGGCGGAACTTAACGTCTCGCTTTACCTCGTAACCAGAGCGAAGAAAATGTAAATATTAAATATTTAATTTCCTCGGGTAGGAATCGAACCCACAACCTGTCATACTAACAGTCACCCGCTTGTGGCTCCTGCGCTTCGACTGACATGTTAAACTAATAAATTTAAAAAAATCATTTTATTTTCTGGTAGTGTACCAAAGAACCCTACGAGCCAAATTCCAGCGTTTTACGCCGCATTGTGTATAGTTGGCTGTGCGTTGTCCATCACTCACTTAAATTATTACAAATACGAACCACGTGTAACACGTATCAAATGCCCAATGGTGACAAAAATCTTTTTAAAAGTAACCTTTCACCCTATATTTTATATACAGAGGACCGTGACAAAGAATAATCCTTTAATATATAATTAGTAGTGTTAAAAGTTAGTCCACGCTTTTCTACGCTAAAAGGTTTTAGTCAATCTGATAGATGATGATACAGTAGCTTTAAAATTAAGGTAAGCTAGCGTTTTTAGGGTCCCGTAGCCAAATGACATGGAAGAGAAAGTTTGTCTGCCTGTCCGTCTCATAACCAGTTGAATTCCACTCCAAATTTACGATTTTTATACAAAAATAAAAGAATGAATTATATAAAACTAAGACAAAAGAATCATAAAGCAAAAGGCTCGGTGACATTTTTTTTTTAGTTTCTGGGCGAGGTCTCTAGAGTATCTAGTTTTGTGTTCGATAATGGTATTTGACTATAATCATATAAATTGTGTTTACTGAGGTTATGAGTTGATAGTTAAAATTAAAAAGAAAAATTTCCTTTCATTTTTAAAGCGTGCAAGCAGTTTTAAATTTAAGTATTTGAGATATGATTCCCACGCTCGCTACCAATTAATTGGATGTTATATAAGCAAATAACAACAACACCGACGAGTCACTCACACTAAACGTAGACCCTACATGTCTGATGTTATGAAGAAAAATATTTTATGATAAAACTCTGACAACACGTAGGTTGGTCTCGAGTTCTACAATTTCGTTGAGTTTCGAAAATTGCCTATTAGTTAGGCTAATAGGATTACTCGTAGAAATCAAATCTGCTATCGTGTGTAGTCGCACTTGTATCAACTGCACCAGGAGCATCAATAATTTAAATCTATTCATATTTTAACGCTTAAGACTTTAATTGGTTAAGCGCGCTAATCTCAGGAGCTACATGTTTGAATTGGAAAAAATGTTTATATATTGGATTGTCCATTTATCGAGGCGCAGTATACATGAGCTATATTACATTTAATATGATTTCGGGTGGAAACTGGTTAATACCAGGTGACTGAGCTTCATCAATCATCATTCTATTTGTAGGAACACAGGTATAAATAGTTACTGGTATTATACTAGGTTTTCATTTCCTTTGCAAATTTAGCATCAACAATTAACCTACCATAATTAGGTTTTGTAGAAGAGGATGCGAGTGGAAATCAAACGCTAATTGTTCCGCGCGATCTCTGGTTGATGATGAAAAGGTCCAATGCATGGTCCAGTGGTCCAGTCCACGTCCATAAATATGTATTGTTTTGCAATAAATAGGTGGCCGTATAATTTTTTTCGAAATATGACTTTTGTAAAGGGCAGAAAGAAATAATATGATACACCTTTAAACGCTCGTATTGTGAAAGTATTGCAATAGGACAAACTATTGAAGCACTTACGTTATTACGAAACGAAATGAACATAAAAATCCAAATTTTATTATATAAAATCCTATTCAACGACTATCTAGAATAGATGTACTTAGATGTAGTTGTTTGGGTTCAATCACTGATCACTCTAGTTGAACTAATGTTATCTATCCGGTTAAAATAGTTTACCTATATAATAAATAAACAATTACAGAAACTACCTACCTACAACTTGTACATAGAGAAGAGAACACCAGTATTTTAAGTTTTGTATATATGATAGTACACTGCGCCGGACTCTATATTTCAATTATATTCTCGGAAATCCTTTTTCACGTTACCACCAATGTGAGAAATTTCAATATTATGAATCAAAATTATTTTAGTAACATTTTAAACCTTTCACTTCGTTCGTGCCGTTCGCTTGCTATTTAGTTTAGAAAATAAAAAAGTCCCTTTGAAATTATCAACAAAATTGGTCCATGTTTTGAAAAATTCAGCTCGACTTAAAAAAGTTGCTCGCAAAAAGACTAATTTACGTGAAATTAGGGTCACTAACGCCCGACGTTTGCACTAACTTACGTTATATAAAACCCAGCCCTGACATGGTGGTATCCCTCCTAAGTGACGTTTCAAATATTTTTTCTCCGGTACCAATTTATCAGGACCAACCATCGTTGCGTTTAGTCAGGCGCAGCCCTTTTGCGCTTTTATGGCCTTGGTACATATAATACGGTTAGCAAGTCGTGGCGCATTATTGACTTTGAAAGATAATATTTAAAGTAAGAAAAGTCCTAAAATCAAATCAGCGCAACTATCTACAGCTAATCTCAAGGCGGCCACGACTCGTTGACCGTACTATATCAACAATAAACTGCGAGGCAATAAGAGCGTAAAACACTTTGAGCATAACATCGAAATTTAAAAAATAATTAGACCCTCGCAAGCATTTTTAAATCGTAAAATTACATAAAAAAGTCAGTAGTGTCAGTGCTGAGAAAAGCTTCACACTTCAAAGATGTTGCTGATTCAGCGTGACAAACTAAGAAGCCAAAAAGAAAAAAATATTTCAAACGTTACCAAAGTAGAAATTGATCTTATGCTTTAAACAAAACAAACGGCTGGATAGGTGCTAATATTAGAGATTATTTATTATTATTTTTCTTTCTCCCTGTTGGTTTCGTTTAGAGACCGTCTCCGTGCAGTGGGGTGGACGCGGCGGTTGTAAGTTCGATTCCCGTTCGGGATATTTATTATATAATTATTTTCATTACTCTGCTCTGGAAGGCAAAGTGCAGTGTTGAGTTCCGTCACTCGACGAAAAGCGGGGGAACTGAGTGTCTTAACACTGGTTTCTCTGTGTCTACACCGCTACGCGAGAACAGGCGTGTCTTTTCATATCCGGAATACAGCATGGAGCTATAATATGGTGGGAATATGAAAACATAGAATAGTTATACTTATATATGCACTGTTTTTATATATCGTTTGATTTCAACTGTCCAATTCTTGTTAAACCAAATTACATTTTATCAGATAGTCGTTGGTGACAAATGTATACAATATATATGCTTTATTCATAACTAACAATCACTACCTTAACTATGATAATGCAATAATTACCAAGGCAATGTCAATTTCCTATAATATTTAGCTTTAAATAATTTCTCCATCTTATTTCTAAAATTGAGTAAAATTAAGGAACTGGAGGAGGATTTTTAAATTAAGTTTGCATTGTACCCCACTGTCGTTTAAAGTCTAAAACACAATTTCTTCAAATAATAGGTAAAATTTTAGTACGAAGGATATTGTGGGGCTATTGCACTACAAATGTTTAGTTAGAATAGGCATCTAAGTACGCGAACGGAAAAAACTTTAGGTACTTTTTTAATATTAAGAATTTCCTTTAGTTACTTTTGCTTATTTTGTTTGTTCATTTCAACTACTCAGATATTTTGTCTAACTTCACTTTTCATTCTTTTTAATTTGTTTTTTTTTTACTACGGACCTTCGCCGAATAGTGGAATTAAATTTTTCATTTTATTCGTTTATAACATTTCGTGCAGTTACGGCAAGGAGGAGATGTTAGTACTTTGTTTTTAGCTTAAACTGAAAATAATTGGATAAATATACACTATTAACATTCCACAACACTAACCTCCCTAGCGACTGCCCCGGGGGGTTTCTAACGAAAGAGGTCCTACCCCTGACCCGCATGTCTGTTGTAACCATCCCGCGCCCAAAGCCGCGACCGATCGGCAACCGCTCTGTTGGCATCGCCGCTGACGACGTCCGGTTGGTGCCGCGCTAGAAGATGGGATGATTTGATACATTAACTTTATGGGTTTGGGATGACTTTGGTCACTAACCTATAATTACCTGTAATAAATAATTTGTCTTAAATAAATTATTCAGCCTGACTTTTTTGGAAAATAGGTGATACGACGAAGATTACTACTAAGTGGTTTATTTATTGGGTTCATCTTCGTATCAATTTTATATTTAAAAAAAAATCGATACGCAAGTTTAATTTGTTGTTCTATCAATCTTTATATCGGGCTATAAAGAAACTCTTAAAATTAATTTTATATATTAAAAGTTAATATAAGATATTTTTCAAAAATATAGAAAAGTAAAGCGTATGCCCAGGTTAGACATGAAAGCTAGCTGTTTAAGTTAATATTAATTAAAGAATTACATTGTTTGACTTAACTAAAGAATTAGTATCAACGCCCTTCGCCGTTTTGTAACATAGAATCTAATATAATTATTATAGACAAAGAAAATAAAGACCCACGTACCATGGTATTCTCGGATGTGAAAAGAGCGATAGGTCGTGCCTCCCGTGATTGATATATCTGGTTATAGGTTTTGAGTTCCTCGGGAGAATCTGTAGTGTTGTCGCAAAGTACTAACATCTCCTCCTTGCCGTAACTGCACGAAATGTTATAAACGAATAAAATGAAGAAATTGGTGAGCAAATTAGCTTAAAATAGCTGCAAAAGTAAACAAATCATAAAAAAATAACACTAATATAAAAATTATAAATTCAATTTTTCCTAACAGCTAGTTGAGGCAGGCAGGACAGCGTCTGAAAAGTCTAGACTTACCGCAACTTAGTTAGCGGTGTTTGTGGGGACCTTGTGTGTGCACCTGAAGAAGTACTGGGAATTGGCTCTGCCCTCAGGGCGCTAGCTGTGTCCGAGAGTTCGGGCTGGGAAGAACCTGGGGCCGCCTGGAAGGCAGCCATATTCTCTGCAAGACGTGCCCCGCGCCCGATGCCGCGCTCACGAGGCAAGTTGCGTAGCCATTCCGGACCAAATTTAATGGAATACCGCCGATCTCCCATACTTACCTTAATGTTTAGTTTAAAATAAAACAGCTTCAACTGTAAATCCAACGTCTACGTCTGTAACATTGACAAATTCAACGATTTGAAGATCAAGTCGTCGTTTTCATCAGTGTAGAACTAATTTCGACTAAACCATTGAATATAATATAGCAATCTGAATATAATGTACGACCCCTTGCATCTTTATGTAGAAAAAAATTCTATAAAATTTTCGCAGGGAAACTAATGCCTTGAGTTCAATCACACGACGAAAACTGTTTTTTCATTAACCCATTTGGATGAAACAAACTCAAGATGTTGAGTTAAAACAAAGCAATTGATAAAGAGTTTGAAGTTAATCGGTTCAGTATTTTCAGAAATGTGCGTGACCATACATACAGACAGACAAGAAATTAAAAAAAATGTTTGCTTTCTATTATTCTTTTTAAGTGTCCCTCTATCCATTTTAGTCAAAAATACAAAATGTACAGACAAAATATTTTTACTGTTATATTATATAAAGAGACATTTAAGCAGATGTTATTTTACAAAATTATTCACTTCTACAAACTTTTTCTGGGCTGTACCTACTTCCAACATTGTCAACTTTGAAGAAAAATAAGAAGATTTGAAGAAGAGAAGGAATTAAAATTAAGATCCTTAATTGTTAAAGCACTTATGAAAGCAGAAGCAGAAATTCATCCCAGTTGTAATTTTTTTCGCTGACTGATCTTTAAAATGTTTACAAAGACTACACAAAAAAAGTGAAGTTCGCTTAGAGCAATCACAATACACTGATAGAATTTTAAATCTAAGTACAAATTATAATATCTAACAAAATCTGACTGACTGACATTAACCACCACTCGACCACTGAGCATGTTAGGAAAAATTGCCAAATGAATAATCTAAACATATTTACTTGTGCAGTCACATGAAGTTAAATTACTTCAAAAATCATTATCTACAAATATTAAATAAATGTGTTTAGATGGAAATGTATTTTGATTTTTAGTTTATTACCTTTTCTACATGTTTTAAATGAAACTATTTCAATACTATAAAGCTACATAAATAAGATGCATTTTAAAGTAATTTTAAAAAAGGTTTAAAACTTTAATTTAAAAATATATTATCATATATATTTATTTCATTTTAGTATTTTTTTAAAACAGTTTCATTTATAAAAGTGCTGTATCATATTACATGATAATTCTGCTTTGTCTTTGTAATTTTTCTTCTAGTCTAGACTCCTAGATATGCTGTAAAGAAAATATGGGTTCGAGTCCTGTTGATTTATGTTTTTTTATTATAATACACCCATATACAAAGCTATTCTCTACATTTAAAAAAGTTTAAGTGAGTATATAATTTAATAGGTGCTACTTAGTGAAATGTTATTTTTTATAGGTGCTATATTTTTAGTAAGCCTATTATATTAATAAAAATAAAATCACTAAATTATTGTTAATAAAATGTTATTAAACTTCATAAACATATGTATTTATATATTATTCAACATATATATATATTTATATATTATTTCTACAACATATATATTTATATATTATTTCTACAATTATAACATACATTTTTACACAGAAATGATGTGAACATAAGTCATATTAAGTATAGACTTAAAGAATTTGTACAAACCAATCCAAAATTCTATAGAAATATTTACACTGCGAACCAAAAATAAATGTTATAAACATGATACATCTTGATTTTCAGCTTGATGCTAAAAAAACAAGATGTATCCTGTTTATAACAGGGTAGGCAAAGACAAACCTAACAAACTGTCAAAGTACAGAGTTACCCTTTTTTTAATAATTTTAAAGATATTGTGTAGTGAAACTCAATTCTGCACTTAGTCTCCATAAAATTAAAATAAGTCATTTCACATTCATAATATGAAACTACAAAAAAATTTTGATGTAATATATATTTCGCAAGGCTATTTCTTAATAATATGTGTTACATAAATACAAATCAAATACATGTATGTAAATATAATTTAAAACTACATAATGATTAGAAGTTATTATATATTTGTACTAAAATAATCAGGAATGTTATGGAGCTCCACAACTGTCTCTAAACAAGAGTTGCAGATAATCTTAAATAATGGCAGAACCTAAACAAGACTTTTTATGACAGGTTGATTAGTTTGCTTAGCTGTGCCGAAACACTGGTACACGGAACATAATAGCAATAAATTTTAGTTAATTGATATAAGTTTTTTTTGTAGTAACAAAAGTTTTTCATACTTTTCTTAAAAAAACAACAAATGTCAATAACAGATTCTTTAAAGAAATCTCAAATATTTAATATTAATAACTGAAATTATTCAAAATCAACAGGTAATCTAAAATATTTATTTTTCTGTTACCAAATGTTATATAGTATTAAATTATTAAATCAAAATTAAATCAGCTTCACATTGTATCCCACACACAGGCAGAGGGAACCTCCTGTTAAGACACTCCGTTCCCCACTTTCCGCCAATTTCTGGAGACAGTGTGTGGTGAAAGACAGGATGCCGCGCTTTGCCTCGACATCAGAGTGAAGAAATGAAAATATATCAATATTTCCTTTCATCAGTCGATTTTGCAGAACACTTTGTGACTCTGCGCCATTACTATATATAGTATTACTATTTATCCATAACATGCCTGATAATAACAATATTTAATATTCACCAACACCATATAAAAAAGCTTTATATGTATATATTATTTTAAATTTCTATAAACATAATATATAAAAAACTGTATGTAAATCAAGTAAACTAAATGTAGAGAAGTAAGCAACCTTAAATTAAATTAATACATATAAACATTAAAATGTAGGTCAACTCCAAGCATTTGACACTGGAGATAAGAAATTATCAAAATATTCACTTTAACACATTATAATAAGTCTAATCCTTAAATCAGGATTCATTTAGTTGTAATATCTACGAAATAGCATAAAGTTACATACCTACTTATTTGTAAGCTTCAACGGTCATTACTTACTTTATACCTACACGTTCAAAATAAGAAATTGTGATAGGTAACTCATTTCCGCGCCGCTATTTGACAGTATTAAACATGTGTTACTTACCGTACATAAAGAAAGACATGATTTATAAATACTAGATACACTTTTAATCACTTTTCGTACTTATTGAGATTCCAATAAACTTTTAATAGCTTTAAGATTAAAACCCTATAGTTTAAAATAATAATACAAAGTGAATAAGATTCTATCTCCAAGTTTTAGAGTGTGAATAAACGCAATTTCAATTATGTAAACTTTAACAAAAGTTGTGTATTATTTATATATGATGACATAGCACGCAATAGATTATAGTAACTGTCGCCTCGTGCTCACTGCCACTACCAACAGATTGAACACATAATTCTACTACTCTACACTAAATTGCCATCCAAATAAGATTTTGATAGAGAGGTTAGTTTTCGAATAAACACTCACAACGTTAGGAATATTAGATATTATGAAATAAGATGAAACTTACCCAAATTGATGAGGTGCAATTGAACAGTGACGCACGACTACAGGAGAGTGTGGCCGACCACAAAGAATTTGAAACGGTCAACGCAGGCACCACAGTGAAACCATAAACAATCAGTGATGCCAACTAAAAAAATATCTAATAAATTTAAATTTTAACTAGGAAATTAAATGACTTTATATTTAAAAGGTACTTTTTTTATATATGTGTATTTTATTTGGAATTAAATTTTAAATAAAATATTTGATTTCATTGTAAATAAAATATATTTTAATTATATTATGTAATGACAAAGTTGCACGTCCATATTATGTTGCAATACTATAAATATAGGTTTTGAGATCAAATTGATATTCTATAGTGGCATTCTAGATAGTTTTTTGCTTGGCAAATTCTAGGAATAACTAACTTTTGAAAAATTATATAACTTTCTAATATGAGTATTATTTTTCTTTGTTTATATACTTTATTTAAATGCAATATCAAAAAAAATTTGCATATACAGGCTGGAAGTATCAGCGCTCCTTTTAAGGGAACAGCATATAAGGTAAAATATTTCAAACCCATACCTAAAGAAATTAATAAAGATATAAAATAATATATAATATACAAAAACCCTACATTTAACTGTTGAATTTAAGGCGTAGGATTTTTTTTCAATATACGATTTTTATCCATATCTGTATTTCGTGTGACGCAGTTACGCGTAAATGACATGTACCACGATTCCGCTTCTATGGTTAGGACTGATGTTGGCGACACTAAGCCCTTCCAGATTACAGTAGGGATTCACCAGGGCTCTGCTCTTAGTCCGTTTTTTTTTATGGTAAAAAGACAAGGCAAACGAGCGTTCGGGTCACCTGAAGGTAAGTGATCACCGCCGCCCACGACCCCGTGCAACACCAGAGGAGCTACAGGTGCGTTGCCGGCCTTTAAGGTGGAGGTAGACGCGCTTTTTGAAAGTACCCATATCATATCGACCTGGAAATTATTCTTATTCAATGTGGTGCTCGATACTCACTCGGCTAACATCCAAGACCAGCCTCCATGGCTAATGATGTATGCCGATGATATAGCACTCATTGATAAAAACCGACTGTCGCTGGAGCGTAAAGTGAACCTGTGGAAGGGTACGCTTGAGAACGGCGGTCTTAAACTAAATGTGTCAAAGACCGAGTACATGGCTTGCGGGAACCCGGACTCGGGCACTATCCATATCAGTCCTGAACCAGCCCTTAAGTCGGAAAAGTTCAGGTACCTTGGATCCATTATGCATGAGTCTGGAGGCATCGATCACGATGTCTTTAACTGGATAAGCACTGCTTGGGCTAAATGGCGGGAGGTCACTGGTGTGGTCTGCGATCGCAGGATACCGCCCAAACTCAAGGGTCTTATGTACAAGAGCATCATCCGACCGGTTCTTTTATATGGCAGCGAATGTTGGCCAACACTATCTTGGCACACTCAGGAGCTTCGCGTCACGGAAACGAAGATGCTGAGGTGGATGTGCGGTGTAACGCGGTCTGACCGCATACGCAACACGTTCATTCGAGGTAGTCTTGGAGTCCGTGACGTAGCGGATAAACTCCAAGAGCATCGGTTGAGATGGTTTGGCCACGTTATGCGCCGGCCTAAGAACTACGTCGGATGCCTTGCTATGTCAGTCCCTGGAGTGAGACCTCTCGGACGCCCAAGAAAGCGTTGGTTGGATGTCGTGACGCAGGACATGAGAGCCAATGGTCTAACCACCGAGGACGCTAAAGACCGTGCAAAGTGGAGTAGGCTGAGCAGGAAGGCAGACCCTGGCAATAGCCGGGATTAATGCCAGGATGAAGAAGACGGGAGTAAAGTGATTTTTTGAAAATTCGAGGTAATTTTAAGCATACACCAGGTAGAAGAAGCAGCTGTTCGAAGAGTTCTATGGGAACTTAAAACTTCAAACGCGTTTTTCTCAAAACTGTGTTTTTCAAACTTTATTTTCAAACTTGTATTATAAAAATGGGTGGACTTGAAGTTTGAAGGGTTGGATTCAGCATATGTAAACGCATGGAATGAACTATCGACGATCAAAAACTCCCAATATTTTTATTTTTTTATAGCAAAAAGATGTATATTCATTTGATGATAGTTTATTCCATGCATTAAGGCTCACAGATTAAAACGCCGGTTACTTTTTTTTCTGATAAGCTAATCAGCCGGAATCGTGGAGGCAGTGCGAGCCCATTTTTTCGGGACAGAGTTTTCAAAACACTGTAATTCATGTTCTACATCATATTTCTAACTACAAATTTATATTTATACTGAAAAAATATATTACTAAATGATAATAAACTTAAGAGCTTAAAGCTTTATCTATTTACTGGTCATCAAAAAAAACTCCTAAAAAAAATGTTTAAAAACAGGCTGTCAGATGTGATGACCC
Source organism: Heliconius burneyi (assembly GCA_018247715.1). Taxonomy (NCBI): domain Eukaryota; kingdom Metazoa; phylum Arthropoda; class Insecta; order Lepidoptera; family Nymphalidae; genus Heliconius; species Heliconius burneyi. Next base: position 396 of record DWGR01003534.1, on the reverse strand, counting down.
TCTTAAAACTTTTAAATTCTTATTTACCCAAAAAAGGTCTTTACATCTATATATATTAAAAAAATAAAATTATTTTGATTTTTTTGATTGATTATTTATTTTATGGTAGTTAGGCGTGCCAGTAGAGCACAGTTTACTTCGCCAATGTCACGTAGAAAATAATATTTTGTCTGTACATTTAGTATTTTTGACTGAAATGGATAGGACATTATAACCACAGATTAAATTCTATATATTATAATTCCAATATAATAATAATAATAGCAACACTGCTGACATGGCGATTGATTGTTATTCTATGTAATTTAGCTGTTTTTCTGACTTTGTTTTTTAAAATTATTGAACGAAATGTTTTTGTTAACCACAAGACGTACTTTGAGTTTAGTGATACCATGA
>DWGR01003533.1:0-12070 GCA_018247715.1 Heliconius burneyi | reverse complement strand
TTGTATTCAAATTATGTATATTTATCGTATGGTACAGTGGCTAAAGGTCTTTATGTAATGAACATTGTATAACAGGTTCAATTAACATAAGTTTGTAACATTTATTATTCTAAAGCCATCGTGGTACTGTTGATTAATGTCTGACTCTAGGGAATTGGTTAATTGCAAGACAAGCAACGGCGTTGAGTTCCGTCACTCAACACGCTAGGTCTCGAAAATTTGGCCGAAAAGTGGTGAACCAGTGTCTTAAGGTTAGGTTCCCACTGCCTTCCCTACTATATGCGGTATACAGAGTGAAGCTAAAACTGTTTTTATTACATTTAAATATTTAAGAGGCGAGGTATAAAATTAAAAAGTTAAATACGTACTGTTTGCCAAATAGTATTTGTAAATTATAATAAGTTAGCTTATCCTAGAGGCCATTATGGCTCAGAGGTACAAGGGTGCGACTGTAACGTGACGGTTGTTGGTTCGATCCCCACTCGAGGCAATGAATCATTATTCTTTGATATTTTCATTTCTTCGCTCTGGTACCAAGGCAAATACCCGGCGTTGAGGTCCACCACTCAACAAGAAATGCCGCGAAAACTTCGGCGGAAAGTGAGGAACGGAGTGCCTTACACTAGGTTTCTACTGCCTACCCCGCTGTATGCAGAATATAACGTGAAGCTTATTTAAATTTCTATCTTTATTACTTTTCTATTTATTTTCTATCTTTGCATCGATAAGTTTCATCTAATCTTAAAGATATCGATATAAATAGAAACAAAGATAAAACGATAACAATCAATAGAGCCTGCACAGAAGCCGATATAAGAGATTTGCGAACAATGGCGCCGTAAAATTAGTCGTTATTGACTTTGAAATACACCGAATGTGTTTTATCTAGAAAGTATAAGTACTTCACAATTTTCCTGCATTTTGCGGACCGTTAGCACATTTCTTAAGCTACACGCTGTATCCTGCATGTAGTTGGTTAGCAGGAGGAAACCTACTCTTAAGACATTGCGTTCCCTTCCCTTCCTCCCTTTTGATCACATATTGAAACTTTGCGTGTTGGGTGGCAAAACTCAACGCCAACTTTGTATTTTTACCAGAGCGAAAAAATAATATATTCTCCTAGTGGAAATCGAACCCGTCGATAAGCTTCATGCTCACAGTCATGGCCTCTTTTACCACTTACACATCTATTTTACATTCCCCGGAGTAGTATGGCCGTAACCAGTCGGGGTAAAGAATTATTTAATTTTTAACATTTTTTTAAAGTGTTATTCCACACTTAGGAAAGATAAATACTTAATATATACGCATAAATATATTAACCTAACGGGATTTGTACCTGCGCCTCTTTGGAAACCGTCCAAGAGCTATAACTAACTAAGCCATACGTTTCTGTGAAACAAATGACAGGTAACATGTATTTGTTAAATGTAATGTATTAACAATAGCTGAAAGGAGCCGGCAAATGTCAGTGGACCCACAATTGATGTGTTAACATAGAAAAATTGCAAATCACAATTTTAAATCAAACTTAATTTTTAAGTATTAATAAGTTATTTTTGATTTCTTCGGTTTTTTTGGACAATATTTAGACATAATCTTTATACATACAATATATAAGCTTTGGACAAAGCAAGACGTTGAGTTCCGCCACTACACAGGCAATATTTCGAATTCAAGCAGAAAGCGAAGAATATAGATTCTTTTTTTAATCTGAAAAAAGTAACAAATTTTCATTGGTTTTTTTTCTAGCTTTGTTGAAAGTCCAACATCCTTCTTAGATTCACGCTGTCTCGCATTGCAGTACCCTGCTTACAGAGTGAACCAAGGGCCCTAACGAAGCATCAACCAATTTCTCCAGAATTTGACGGAATAGAGGAACCGAACCATCTTAATACTGCGTTCCCAAGTTCCCTCCTCCTCTCTCCTACACTGCTAAGGGAAAGCTAGGTAGCAGGAAAAACTACGATATATTATGAAAGGCGAGCATTACACGAGCTTAGCAATATTAAAATAAAAACTAAATACATTAATTAATACTGTTTTATAATATGCAAATGTAATGTAAGAATGAAAAAAGAACGGTTACAAGCATTTAGATTTTATCTAAAAACAATAATTAATTACAATTTGCATATAAATAATGAAAGCACCAATGAAGTCATTTGTAATTTTGAAAAAAAAATAACATTTCGCTTTTTTTCAGTTCTAGGACAATGTATAACGTAGTGTTAAGACACTGCGTTCCCATTACGATTTCATTTCCTCGAGTGGAACTGATATCCCTGATTTAGGCCCCAGCGCCTCTACAGCCTTTTCCAGCTGTGCAGGATACAGCGTGAAGCTAAAACATCCATTAAAACGATATCCATAACTAAAGTGCGTTAATTTCCGATTAGTTACAGTTTCATTTTCAAGGTTACTGTTATTTTGTTTACTATGTTAAAATTTTCTTATACGTTATCACTTTCACTTAAACTCTCTATCTTATCTTAATCTGTTTGTTAAATGAACCAAATATCAAACGAAGACCAGTAGTTTGGTACCAGAAGATAAGTAAAAATGCCATGCGCATATGAATGGAGGAGAGAGAGGCGAGTGGTATGTGCCCTATCCAGAATAGTTTGGTGCCCAATTCAGAATTTTAACAAATAAAAAAAATAAACAAAGGATATTTATTAATAAGCAGGGGCACAGATGTACGACTAGATGTAGACCCGACTGGTCGTAGCTTCGATTCGCACGAGGGAAAGAAAGTTTTATTTTTACGTGACCACTACCAGGGCGAGCAAATGAAAATATTTCTTTTCGAATAACGAGGCAAAACACAGCATTTCCGCAACTCAACACGCAACTCATCCAGAATTCGACAGAGAATTGGCAACGGAAGTGTTCTAATGGCAACGGAGGAGCTTAACACTAGGTTCATAGGTTCCCTCTGTCTACGTTTTCTAGTCCACGCAAACGTAATCACGGACTACAACCAACACCTAAAGTCATCGACACAGCTGGGAGGCGCGAACAATACGACGCTGCTACGTAATACGTAACATTTATATTATTAAAGTAGCATCAAAGCTAAAATGTGTGTTATGCGGCTTGCAATCTCACTCTGTGACAGGCCAATTTACATCTTAGAGATTGATGCTGTGTGACGTCTTATATGCATCTCTGGATGGGGTATGGGATTTTTCAAAGTAGTGTAAATTAATTTCACCATTTCCCGCACATAGCTGGGTGAGCTGGAGAACTTGGGAACTTAATTTGCGTTGTTGTTCCCCATTTCCCCTTAACTTGTTCCCCATTTTTGCAGGAATTCTGGAGGCATTGCGTTTTGAAACTCAACAACGGGCTTGATCTCATTAACTTTATCTCATTTATTCTCTTTTAGTATTAAATTCGGATGGTAACCGCAGCACAGAGTGGGTGTCTTTCTACTTTTTAGTATTTTTTTTTGTTATCAAAACATTACTTACAGAATAATGATTAATGATAATAGTTACAAAACATTTAAGGTTGCTTCAAAAATAATTATCGATACGTTACAAAATATCTCTAGGGTATCATTTATTTCGAATAAACCTATGATAAGATACTTTTTAGTATTTATTTTTATAACATATAAAACATTTCCGCAACAGAGTGATTGAAAGATGTAAGGTCGGACGTTCGGGTCGTCTAAAGCAAAGCTGGTCCTCATAAATAATCCTGTATTACTGTACTTTTGTGTGTTTTTTCTGTGGTATCTAACAGCACCCATTGACATGTTTGCGTCGTTGGGGCTTGGCCTGGGGGCCCAGGGGTAAAGTGAGGTAAACTTTTTTTACATATATTTAGGTTAGGGAGTATAAGGGGACACTAAGAGAGAATTTCTCGAAATCCAAATATAATCTACATAAATAATGTTGATGGTCTATCTAGGCACTTTTATAAAATGCCATTACCATAATCTTTGACGAAACTTTTCAATGCACTAAATATTATCGATACTTGCTTAAAGTACGAAAGAAATGTTTCGTAAAACAGAACGTATTATGTACCTTAATATATTTCATTTACGTTTATTAATAGGTTAAGGCCGTCGTGGCGCAGCGGTACAGGACATGACTGTACCCACGTGGATCGTGGGTTCCCATTGGCGGTTGAACCATATAACATTATTATATTTAAATATTTATTCATACTAACGGCAACGTCACTTGTCATGCCAGTCATACTTTTGTAAAAATTAATTTGTATATATAGTTAATAAATTATCTAAAAATATAGAATAAATTACCGTAACAACATAAAATAATAAATAGCTATCACGGGCTGTGCTACTGTCTTGAATACTTGGCGGTGCGTAGCAAACAGAGTGTTTTAACACTAGGTTCTCTCTGCCTATATGCGAGATAGAGCATACAGCTTTAAAAAGTTCGTTCTTTTCATACATTTGTTGTCATTACTATTGCTAACGATGTTAAAAAAATGTCAGTTTGTTGTACATGTGATAGTTTAATAAATGACAGTACACCTACTTGAATGATTTCTTAAAGATAATGAAATTTCAAATGCATTACAAAATAACCAAATCTGTGTTATAGAGGCCGCCCTTAGGTACCTCGTTGAATTTAACTATAATGTACGTTACTATCTATTTCCATACTGATATTATAAAGCTGAAGAGTATGTTTGTTTGAACACACCACTCTCGGAAACTACTGGTTTAAAAAAAAAACTTTTGGATATCGTTATTTATCGACGAAGAATATGTATTGTAACTAGCATTAAGTCATTTTTTCGCTCTGATGTCGCGACATCTCGGATTTGAGTTCCGCTATTAACCACGCCTTCGGAATTTGCCGGACAATAGGGGACGAAGATTTTCTCAGAAACTACTGGAACAAATTAAGATAAAATGCTTTGGATTTATCGAGAAAGGGACTTACTCTTTAAGTAACTTTAGTTATTTCAATGTAACCAAATTTACGTGCGAGGTATGTCGGGCACTTGACCACGAGAGCAAAGCCGCAATTAAATGCTAGTATGTGATAAACAGTGTATATGTAAATACCTTTCTATAAGTAATGTAATTGACATGATAGTTGGCACTGTACTAAAACAGCTATAAAGATGGTGAGTGAAGTAAGATTTAGGTAACATGACTGTGAATTCTTATCATTTATTGTTTGTTGAATTTTAAGTACATTTATTTAAGTTTCTTTTTTTCGTTTCCGTGGTCCAGTTCAAGAGAGTGCGGTGTTGGGTTACGCCACCTAATTGTGATGTTCATCAAATGAACGGCCATCTCCATCCTTCATAAGAAAAAAAAGTGATACAACACTATATGAATTTACTTTAAAACTAAAACCGAACATCGTTATAACGTATACTTTTAAATGTTAAATTACTCTTACTAAATAAGAAAAGGTTCATTAAACTATGTCATTTTTTGATCATTGAAAGTCGAGGGTTGGTGAGCGACGCGAGCTGAAGGCGAACCCCCCTAGTATGTTTATATAAAAATCTCTAATAAGTATTTGTTTTTTTCTCTTCACTATAAGACTTCGCGAGGCCTATTCTAGTTAGAGATCTACCGAGGGCTAACTTTCCCCACAACAAAAACTGACAGTCTTACACAACAATTAAATGTAATGCAATACTAAAATACAGTGAAAAATCATCTCAAGTAACGTTCACTAATTACACTCACATATAAATTAAATCAAAATTAAAAAGATATGGCCGTATAAAACATGTAAATAGCCATTTCTGGTGATTTCATTATTCATCTAGCGATTAGTATTTGCATATTTATTTATTGTTATTAGAGTTACTTAGGTCGAAGTGTGAAACTATATGTTATAACATCGTTTGGGTGGGCTTTATGGAATTCTCCCGTTCCATTGGAATTTCGGGGAATCCCTCTTGTTGCTCCTCTATTCTCTCCAAAACAATTATAAGGTAAGCTCATGCGTTTTACGCCCCGTAATTCAGGCTGTGCATCGTCTGTCATTCGATCAGTAGCGGTGGAGACTTATAAATAAAATTGTTTATTTTTTTGCTTCACGCTCTTTCCGTAGATAACAGCAAAGGCTGAGATAACCTGGGAACCTAGTGTTCCGTTCCCCACTTCCGAATGAATTCTACGGGATTGCGAGTTGAGTTGCGGAAATTAGCGCCGCGCTTTGCCCAGATACCAACGAGAACAAATTAAAATATTAAATATTTCATGCCCTCGAGTGGAAATCGTACACACAACCGTCGAATTTACAGTCGCACGCTTGTGCCCCTGCGTCACCGACCTCAAACATAATTATAATACATTAATAACCCTCAAGAACTTTGAACCTGCAACCACAGCAATTAATTTACCCACCAACTGCGTAACGGCATTGTGTCAAAATTTAAATTATGCACATTTTTATTCGATTCTGCATCCACTGACCTACTAACGAGAGTCGCTTGTTATTCGAAATAAATTGGTATGTAAAATAAGTAGTTTTTGACAGAAACCCATTTACATTTAGTAGCAGCTCTGTTGTTCGTGTATTAATAAAATATTATTTAAAAATGTTGTTTTGGCAGGTTTTGAAACATGAATAGTATAGAATAGTATTAACATATAAGAGTATCAGGGCAATGTAAAAGTCGATCATCGATCATCTTGTCGGAGAATAAATTATAATTTTCCTTTCCTTGCTCTACTAAGAAAAACATGATGTGTCTCGAATTTAGGAAGAAAGTGAAGAACGATGTGTTCCTCTTCTATGTCTAACCTGCTATATGCGGGATTGAGCGTGAAACTGAATAAATACAACGTAGTAATATTTTCCTTTATTCAATAACAGCCATATACGACTATAGTGCGATAATCAAGACTATATATAGCCTAAAAATAAATAAAAAGAAGCCGTCTTGGCGAAGTGGCAGAGCGTCTGACTGTGAACACGACGGTTGTGGAATTATTTACCACTAAAAGGAAAAAAATATTTTTATTTTTTTCGCTAATAAGATAAGCTTAACATTAGGTTCTCTTTGCCTACCCTACTATACCCAACGGCAGTTACAGTATGAAACTGAAAAAAATATCAATTCATATGTTTTTCTAATAGCAATAACAAAAACATACGGAACTCTATCATCTACTTATAAAGAATATATCTTGACCGGAATTTCCTGTGGCTTACTTTTTCAGCAAACATATCTAATATGTATGTAGATAGACGGCATGTCTGCGAATTTCAAACACAAATTACGCAATAAAGAGGTTTTTATAATAAAAAAATATAAAATATGTATTAAATGAGAATATTCTAGTAATAATACTGTATCCGTGCGGTCCGGTCATTTACATTTTATATGTTTTATTCAAATAATTAAGTCAACGGTTAACGAGTGTAGGACTGAGATTGTGAGTTTGATTCTCGTTGAAACATTTTTTTTTCTTTGTTTATTATTTGTCCAGCGGTGTTAATATCTTTATATCATGCTTGTGGAGAAAGATTTTGAATCCTAAATTGAGTTAAGCCCACAGTCATATATACAAGTCAATACAATCAATTTTTATTGAGTTCAAGTCCTTCATTGACGGTAGTTGTGGCGCAAGGGGAGAAGCCTGTGGCTGTAATCGCAATAGATTATGGGTTCGATTCTCACTCGAGGAAATGAAATATTTATTTTTTTAATTTCCTTGCTCTGGTAAAAGACAAAGGCGGTATTCCGCCCCTCGACCCTCCCTTAACTCCAGAATTCTGCGAAAAATGGGGAACGGAAGTGTCTTTATGGGAACGGAATGTCTAAAAACTAGGTTCCCATGTACCGTCTACGTACACTGCTATGTGTGGAATAAAGATTAAAACTAAAAAAAAAGTTATATTAATTTCAATAGATAATATTATTTTAAAAAATATTTTCTTTTTTTTATTTCGTAAAACATTTCTAGGTGCTTAAAGATTTTAAAAAATATTAACATTAAAAAATGCGTACCATAATTTAAATAATCTCAGCTACATACACAGTAGTCACGCTTCTTAAGCATAAACATGGTGACTAACACAATTTCGTTTTCTATTTTTCTTTTAATTATTAGGTACTTAAATATGGTGTAGGTATTATAATATTCGTTGTTAATTTTTTATCTATTCATTTTCCATGTATATAAAAGATCCGGTCAAGTGCAAGTCATACTTCTCCACCGAGGGTTCCGTACCAATTTCATGATTGTAAGTCAACGGGTACGTCATATATGTAAAAATTGGCAAAGTTAAGCTTGTAACGTATGCGGGAATTTTGTCTCAATTATAAGTTCTTTTTTCTGTGACCACGGTTTTTTTTTTATTTTTCGAAATCGAATTTCTAAATTTTATTTCTTGTCGAATTAATAAATCAAGTATAGTAAATTATTAAGGACCACGGAAAATATCATACCTATACTCGTATACATATTTTGGTTATGAAATCGACGCATAACGTTCACTTAGATTTTTTTTAAATATAAAATTCAAGTTCAAATTTAAGTTAGGACCTGGATATTTAATATTAATTTCACCTTGATATCTCTCTCATCTTAAGAATGGTCTTCACAGAAGGACAGACAGATAGACAAACGACAGCAATGTAATCCTATAAGATTTTTTTTCTTTTCATATACGAAACCTTAAAAGTAACAGTGTCTTAACACTAAATTAAAAGTCTTAATGAATTCAAGTTAAATTAAGAGCAGGAAGTATTCTTACCTAATAACAAACCTAAAACTCTGAAGAAAACGTCAATTTTCATCAAAATATGCAAACAACTGGACTACCAAGTCACGACTTCCGGTTCTACTGCATTAATTCAATTTTAACTGTGTTGTATAAATCCTTTCCCTTTCAAAAAGCTTGTTAAAGAAAGATAAGTCCTGTATACTACAGTATTTGAGAAGTATATGACGCGATGGTTGCGTGCTAAATCTCATTTTTTTTTTCACGCTGTATCCCGCAAACACGAGGGTAAGCATGGGGCGTGCTAAAAAGTGGCCTAAAGAAGAGTCTCGCAATTTCCGAAATATTGCGTGCTGAGTGGCGGAACTTAATGCTGCAAAGTGCAGCGTTAAGTGACTTGTTTGTAACAGTTTGTAACAGGGATATGAAAATAATTCATTGCCCCGAGTGAGAACACGCAACCTTCGCAGTTAGCCGCTGTGCCACGATGACCTTAAATCTCTTTCGGAATATTTATAATATACTTTAAACGTTTTTTCTTCGCTCTGGTTAATATATTATTTTATATATTTATTAAAAACTAATAAAGTCGGAGTGTGGAGAGCGACATAACTTATCACCAAGTGCCCCTATTGGAATTATAAAAGATTTTTGTATTGTTGATTTTACTTTCTAACGCTTGATACCTAGGACCTATATGAAAGACAAAAAAATACCTGTTTATTGCTTTTGCTTTTACTTTTTGTAAGGTGTTTTAAAAATTATCCGCTTTTTTCCTCTTAATGATTAAATATGTAAAAAAAGGTATTAGTTCAGTTGTCTCCGTTCATATTGCAAAATGCTCTGTTTGCTCCGAAGTTAGCTGTAGATATAGCTGCGGAGATTTCATTTTATTTAGAAATAATTAGTAGTTTCAATTATTTTTACCGAGCTGTGTGCGGGATACAGCGTGAAGTTGATTAATAAATAATAAATATTAATAAATAACTTTAGTTATTATGAAGGTACCTACATTAAAACAACTATATTGAAGGTAATTCCAAATACGTATTTCGTTTTCATAATAGTGAAGCAATATCGTATACAAAGTATGTAGATTTATAATACTAATTGTGTATTTATATTTATTACTTATACATCATTGGCTTAAAACAGTGATTCTCAATCTTTTTCAAGGTAATTCTTCAAAGTAATAAAAGTGTTTTGAAATTTTATGGAACTAATACTCAAAGAAATAATATTGCTAAGAGATTTTTATTTAATTTTCTAAAATAATTTATTATAATAATATAATTAATAAGCCGTAGTAGTCTCACGTAAGTTGTGGGTTCGATTTCTAATCAAATAATTAAAATTTTAATGTGTATAATGGATTATATTATGTTTAATAGTTTCTCTTTTAGGGCTTAAGATTAAAGATTTTGAAAATATATAACAAATAAACAGAAATCGAGAAATCAAACTTGTTACCACCAATTTAGTCATTCCCAAAATCAACCACTAGATCACTTCATTTTTATTTTAAATTCAAATATAATAATAATTTTGGTAGCCTGACATTAAATAAAAATGTTAATAAAATAAAAATAAAGTATCAAAAGTTAAAAAACTTAATTAAATATGACAAAATATGTTTCCGCCCGGGATCGAACCGGGGACCTTCTGCGTGTTAGGCAGATGTGATAACCGCTACACCACGGAAACGATATAAGCGATAGTGAAATTTACATACGTATTATAAAAAAAATTCTTATACGCTTACGCACAAGATAGGCAGAGCTTTTCCCACTTTTCACAAAATTTTCGAAATTTCACGTCTTGAGTGTAGAATTCGACGTGACATTTTATATTGTTCAAAGCAAGGAAATGAATAGTATATTAGATATGTATTTCATTTCTCCGCTCTGGTGTCGAGGCAAATCGCGGCGTTGAGTTTCGCCACTCGACACACAATGCCTTCAGAATCCGGTGGTAAGTGGGGAACGAAATATCTTAATACTAGATTCCCTAGAATAGAATTAGAATCTAGTGGGGATCGAACCCACAACCAGATATCCATATATTAATGAAATGAAATTTTGTTTACTTGTTGGTTCTCAATTCCATCGATGTTACTACAAGAAAATCTTTGCATCCCCTAGTAGTTATTAAAAAAAATCGTACAACCATAATCTTTTTTTTTTTAGCTTCACGCTGTATCCCGCACACAGCAGGATAGGCAGAGGGAACATAGTGTTAACAAATACTTATGTTTGTTTTAGATATTCTAGTCAAAAATCAAATCATCATCAGGATGTTTCCTGCTTACTGCAGGTTAAGCAATGGGAACCTAGTGTCAGTACCCCTCCTTTCCACATATCCTAGTTGCCCCAAAATATTGCAATATAAAATAAGATTACAAAAATCTCTAGTGATTTCATCTCCATGCATTGTATCTTTTATCGAAAAAATTTAAAACATTATGAAGGTAAATTATCTATCTTTTGAGAACATACTTTAATGTTTGATATGGATTCACCGTGGAGGGGTCCACTGTTGATGATAGTTAGACCAATCTTTTAAAACATAGTGGAGATTATACCTCTTGATCCTACTTACACTATATATGAATCAACTATTGTCAAATTACTTTAATTAGTAATTTGTTAGCTATTTCTCTGTGTCCTTGTTACTGATGGACTAACTGGCAATATAAGTATTGACTACCTAGGCATACCCAACCAACAAGTTTCTTCTCAGAGATGTAGCAATATAATAAATATACGGAGTACAAAGAATATAAATAATGTTTTATTTAAAAAATCATACAAAAGTAAATTGCAAGCATTCAAAAGTCATTCTTAAATCTAACATTTAATTGATATAACTATTTCTAATCTTATTTAAAATATATAGACTTAGCTTACTCTTCGTAATGAATTTTATAGTAGATAATATTTATAACTGCAATATTATAGTTAAGAAATTACTTCTTTCAAGTTTTATATATATTTTTGAATGATAACATATTATTGGAATGACAATGTACTGTTGTTACATTTAATAAAACCTATAAAATGTATAGAAATATAGAAAAACAAGCACAAATTAAGCTTCTTTTGACATAATTTAACCACATAACAATTATTATATTTGAATATTAACATAATTAACCCTTTGCTTAAGCCATTTTTCTTTAAAAATATATACTTAAGCATGTCCCACTCTAGATAAAGCCACATAACTGTGCTTAGTGTTCATATCATAATAACCTATTGGCCCAGCATCACAGTCCGCACAACTCAAATATTTATAATTATCCACTGTGTGAGTAAAACCTATATTTTCAAAAGTATACATGTTTTCTACGTGATAGAATTCATTCACTTTCTCATTTTGCACTT
>DWGR01003532.1:0-12070 GCA_018247715.1 Heliconius burneyi | reverse complement strand
GGCAACGCACCTGTAGCTCCTCTGGGGTTGCACGGGGTCGTGGGCGGCGGTGATCACTTACCATCAGGTGACCCGAACGCTCGTTTGCCTTGTCCTTATACCATAAAAAAAAAAAAAAATAAATAAAAAAAAATCAACGTCGCATATTTACTTCGTTACCAGAGCGATGAACTTATAATATTAAATATTTTAATTCCTCAAATGAGAATCGAACTCATATCCTGCAGACCTACCCTTGTGCCACAAATGGCCTCAAACTTTTAATATTTATTTTAATATTCGTACCTTTGTATATATGCTGGTCTTATTTACATTAGGCTAGAGTAAAAAAATGGTATACACAAATAACACGAAAGTTAAAAGCCATTCTTTTTTTTATAATCCATTTTAAAAAGAGCAAAAATATTTCATAGAAATAAACACCGTAACGGAATAGAATTGCGTTGTTAAGTTTTAATTAGATTTCAAATAACTGAGTCACTAAAGAAACTGTATAATGTTTGAAAAGTTTGGAATAAATACCACATATAACTGATATTAGAATAAAATATCATAACTTTTGCTAACATGAACTCTAAGTAAAGACAAAAGTATTGGATAGATAATCCTACAGGCACAGCGCCGCACTGTAAACCTTATACTTGTGGATTCAATTCTTAGTTGGGTAATTTATTATTTTCTTGTTTTCCCATTCTGATAATATAAAGTACGACATAAAGTTCAGCCACTGTATTCGTCTCAAATTTGGGCGTAAAATGAAGAAGAAAATGTCTTAAAATAGGGTGTTTGTAGCGTAGCAGGAGCATAATGCTTTCCAGATTTCTGTAGAGATGTTTTTGTATATTGTATTAATTTTATGTTTTAGAAATTAGATCATTTCTAATACATTCATACTACAACAAACTTTAATGTTGTCATTTGAATATAATACCTTCAATAAGTTAAAAAATATTACCCCTCACGAGATTTCAACTCATAGTCTACTTTCCCATTTATCTAGTCAACAAGACCTAAAAGCTGAAACTGGACCGATCTTCAATCGCAATAAGCAAGATGAGATGAAAATGTTTTTTCCACGAACATAAATATAGAAATGGTCTTATTTATAAATTATGGCCGCTTGTAAAAAAACACATACGCGAAGAATTGTACTCTTATCCAGTATATGAATATATTTAATTTACATTATGTGTTTCTTTGTATAGAAGGTAGGCTTATTTTGAGATTTATTATAATATTCTTTTGAATTCCGGGTTTACTTTCGTTCATTGTTTTGTGACGTGATTCGCTTGATAAAAGTTTTTATTGGTTTTGTTTCAAATTTTGGCTGTATCCCGCATATTACCAAATAGGCAAAGAGAATAGAGTTAAAACACTCCGTTCTCCAGCTTCTGCCGAAATTTTGATATTTTTTCCGGCATTAAAACCGTATTGTCTGATATTTTAGGCAAAAATAGAATATAGATTACGACACAGATTTTTTTCTGTCTACCTACATAGAGTTTAAATATTCCGAAATCAATTCAAGAAAATAAACCAACTTATATCCAAAAATATATAATTATAGATCATTGAAAAAAGATTATAATTAATTTCATGTCATCTTCTTCCTCTGACAAAACCCGGTATTGATTTCCACAACTCAACACGCTATGTTTCGAAAATAATTCTGAAAATTGGCGACGGAGTGTCTAAACACTAGGAGAGACAATTTAACCCTTGACCTTAGTACACGGGAAAGCGTGCAACTGTAAAAAAAATATCAAAATATCATCTCAAAACATACGATCTAATACAAGTCGTACTACACGCGCGTCTCTATAAGGAAGTCGACATCACGTGTAGACTTACATGTTTTACGTGCGACGCTGCCATGGACATGTAACTGAAAGCTCGTGTTTTAGAATTCCATTTAAATTATGAAATGTTGAGAAGTTGACATATAATATATAATTATGTTTTCCTTGTATTTTTATTTTTATTCTATGAGTGTGTTAATATATTAAATCATAGATATGGCCCTATGCGCAAAGGGCGTGCGACTAAATGTAACAGGTTCAATTCCCACTAGAGGAATGGAAATGGCGTCGAGCGAGGCGTTGAGTTTCCGTTTTCAATTTCGCTGAAAAATTGAGAACGAAGTTTCTTAACGGGATCGGAGTATCTTAACACTAGGTGCCTAGACTCCCTCTACCTACCCTGATATATACGGAATGAAGCATGAAGCTAAAAAAAACTAAGTTATAGAGGAGAAAGAAAATGCATTTTTTTTTCGAACTTGACATTAATGCTGTTAGCCTTTGTGGCTTTTACAGCGACACCGGTTGGTTAGGGAAGAGGGTGCTCATTCCCTGAAGAATAAACAGGCACTGAATGGCTGCCTGTGAGAATAAAGTCAAAAGCTAAAGGGGCGCCCCCTGGCGGGGCTCGAACCTCGGCCTTTAACCTTTGAGCGGACTGGTGAGAAAATGCATGTATCATAGTTTCTAATACAAGAACTAACAATAACATTGTTATAATACAAAAGTTTAAACTCACTTTATGAATATGAAATAAGT
The DNA here is from genome assembly GCA_018247715.1 of Heliconius burneyi. Lineage (NCBI taxonomy): Eukaryota > Metazoa > Arthropoda > Insecta > Lepidoptera > Nymphalidae > Heliconius > Heliconius burneyi. Next base: position 9,512 of record DWGR01003532.1, on the reverse strand, counting down.
TGCAATTTCTAACTATCCAGATGGTTCCGATATTACAATATTTTAATATAATGTTGTACTGATATAACAAAAAATATTTAAAAATGTATACGAGTACTCGCAAGTGATTTTAATACTTTTTTTTTCCAGCTTCGAGGTGTACGAGTATGTATTATGGATATATTCAAAGCAGAATAGGGAGAGGGAACCTAGTATTAAGTAATGATAATTAATGAATAAAAATTAAATTACACAAATTTGAAAGAAAGCACATATAAACAACATTGTCTTTAATTAATTTTGTTGTTAATCAATCAAAATGGCCGCCGCAACAAAATGGCAGATTACAAATTTAGCACAACCCATCTAATACTTCTCCCTTCTTTTTTCTTATTTTAAAAGACATCAAATGAAAGGCTTGATTTGTAAAATATAATAGTCTAAGAAAGGTAGATAGAGAGTTTGGGCTTGCTTGTCCTGTCCTTGTCACTTTCACTCTATATCCTGCATACAGCAGGGTACGCAGAAGGAACCTATTGTGTTTTGAGTGGCGGAACTTAAAACGCAATGCTTCGAAAAATTTAGATTCGACATCCTTCTTAGCCTTAAAATTAATGTTTTTAGTTAAAAAAATAATTTAAAAAGGTTATATCATTTATATGTAGGTTTTTTAAATACTAAGCCACAACGACATCCACATTAATTATGCTGTTTAAAATAATATTCAAGTCAAAACTAGACAATCATACGGAAGTATAATTTTTGCGTATTTCACTTTATTAAAGTACCTCAGTACTTCGTTAATTTGCATAATCTGCATTCATTTCTTTGAAGTTCTTGGTTAAAGAAACGTTGCTCAACCCAGTATTAGCCTCTGTAGAGGAGTTTCAAAAACAACTGACATAACCTATTTAAATAGAAATGAAAATGCCAAAACTGAAAATTGTTTGCAGTTTAAGTTTGAATATTATTATATTAATTTTCTAACTCTGATAAGATAAATTGCAAATTGTGGAACAGTAGAAAAGTGGAACGTAGAGGACCAAGTGGTCTAGAACTAAGTTTATTATTTATATGCTGCTTTGCACTTCCTAACCTTGTACTTAGAAGGTTCATATAAATTTATTCCATACATTGATTGACATTGGCGTAGCGCTTCGTGACACGTTATTATAGGAATGAACGGAAAAAGAAGTATTTAACAATATTTCTGTATCTCTGAAAGCTCTAATGCAGGTTGCATTATTTGTCTGTGAATTATTAGGAACCAGCTCTTGCCCGCCACCTTTTCGAAAGTAGACGGTGCTTTTGGAATAGCATGTCATGACACTAGGTCCCTTAGGGAACTTAGGGAATCTATACGCAGGAAACGGCCTGAAGTTAAAAATGGTATTCACCTAAACACTCAGAAAATCAGTTGATTGTAGATATATTCCTTAAACCAGTGGGTGGGAGTACAGCCCAATATCAATTTAGTACTCAAAGTCACCTACTTCAAAGACCAACTTTGTCTGGAAGTATTAATACAGCTTATGTTGGTTTGTGTTAGTTAGTGCTTTCAAATTAATGTATTATCATTTATAAATACCGTCTTACTATAAACAGGAGGGATCTGGGTTCGATTACAACTCGGGGGAATTGATCACTTTCATTTCCTGCGACAAATACCAAACACGGCGTTGACATCTGTCATAGCTCTTGAAAAGTTGAAAAATTGACACAAAATAGGGAACGGAATAGCCTCACGCTAAGTTCCCAATAAGTTAAATTGCTATATGTGGGATATACCTATTTAGTTTTGTATTATAGTAATTTAATAAAAATATTGTTATTTTTGTCATCCTGCAGTGTATATAGAGAGAATAGCGTTAGCGGTTAATTAGTAAATTCATCTGGGATTCGAACTCGATTGTTTGATTCGTTCATTCAAATACATACCAACTACGATATACAAAAAAAACTTATTGTTTTAAATATGAATGAGTTTAAAAAATGATATGCCTGCTTTCATCTAAATCAAGACACTACAGGATAAGTGGTGAAACTTGCTTTATTTGTCCAGATTATGGAAACAAACATAATAAATTCCCCAGAGTGAGATTCGAACCCACAAAATAACTAAATTACAAATTTCATACAATTTAGAAAAAATATTAAATTAACAATAAAAAAATCATACTTCCTAGTTATTTTATGTTTACAGAAGATTATTTTCAGTCATGATTTTTGAAATTGAGATTCAAAATCAATTAAGTTTACATACATCGATTTTCAGGACTTAATTCGGCTAACGAACCGTATATCTTTTGCTGAACGAAATACGGGTATGGCTGAAATTTTTCACCATGATAAATAAATACGTAAACGAACTAAAATACATGGGGCTGATCGTGGCGCAGAGGTACGTGTGTGTGACTGTGAACACGATTGGTTGTGGGTTCGATCCCGGCTCAAGGAAATACAATAATTATTTAAATTTATATTTTCATTTCTATACTCTGAATACGATTGTTAAACATCGATTCAAAGGGCGGAATTGAGTTTTGCCACTGAACACGCACGAATTCGGGCGAAAATGGGAAACGGAATGTTGTAACGCTAGGTTTCCTGTCTACCCTGCTGCATACGGGATACAAGGTGAAGCTGATAATATACATATTCAAGAGTATAGATCTATACGTATGTTTTTGTACTATATGTATATGTTGGTGTTACCAAGGAAGCCTATAGCCGTAAATGCTGTACCTAAATATATTCAATTTTCTAGATACTGCAGGTTGAGTGATTGAGCTCAACGCCGTATCTATATATCGGAGCGGAAAATTTTAAATATTAAATGGAGTAAGAATCGAACCCATAACCGTCACATTTGCTATGACGTCACATTCACTAGTACGGCTTCCATACTAAAGTTATGATAAAGAAACATTTAAGACTCACACAGAAATTCAGTTGCTAAACAGTTTCCCCAAAGTTGTTTCTGTTTCCAATTGAAGGCTCAACTATTTCCATATTGCTATTAATTCAAAATTTTAACTTATTTAGAGAAACTTTAGCGAGTCGAGCGTGTAAGTTAATTTTGAACTTCATTCGATACTAACAAGTGAATAACTGTTACGTTTCTTACGCGATGTTATATGGATGTTACTTTTACATCAATTTTAAAGGCCTTAGCAGTTCTGGGAGTAAGTTATTTAAGTACCTAGCGAGGAGACCAGTCGTGGCGCAATACGAAAGGTTATAAGTTCGACTCCCAATAGGATAAATTAAATATTTTATTATATTTAGTAAACAGTAATCTTTTTCTTTTCATATACGGTTTACCGTATATCATATTTTTAAATAAGAAAATAAAAATAAGGAAAATTAGTATTAAGACACTAATCTTCAATTGACTTACTTGTTACAATTTGATTAAGTTGTCTAAGTTTTGAAGCGTCTATTACCATAATATATCTGTGTCGCAATAGCCATAAGAATTGTGCAACTGTAAACGCGACTACACCAGTCTGTTTTTACTAGGGACAAATGAAAGTTTAATTTTTCTTGCTCTTCCGCCACGACGTTACGTGTTAAGTGGCGGAAATAAACGCTACATCTATTTCTTAATGTGCTCAAAATGTTAGCTTTTAAATAGAAAATATTTTTTTGTATATTACAGATTAACGTACGTATTCTAAATTTTGAGACTTCACTCCTCTTCTTCACTGCCTCGAACCTTCAATCGATTGTGAAATTTGGCACATAGACAGTTTGTGACACAGAGGCGAAACTAAGCATCTTCTCATCATATTTGTAGTAGTTTTTTATAGAAAATTTCCCAATAAGGTAAGTGGAAGCTGTATTTTATAAATTTACTTGTATTTGGCAAGATAGGTGGAGGGAATCTAACATAGAGTTAAGATACTCCGTTTCTTACTTTACCCAAGTTGCGAGATATTGCGTAATAAGGGTGCAAGCCAAAGTAATTCTTCCTCCTGACTGTGAATCCAACCCGTCTTGGGTTCGATGTAGTTAAAATCAGAGGCTGAAACATATTTCAACTATGCTACAATATAGATAACGTTTATAATAAGGCTTACTTATTTACTTCACAATAAAACTATATGCTAATTTTCAGCGTTCTGCGTTCTACGCCGCGCAGCTTGAGCTGAGCATGGTCTGTCAGGTACACTATAACGAAAACGATTTATACAATATGTTATGGAAATCAACCAGTCAATTAGTGGTAAAATAATCAATTCTGCACATAACAACTGCGCCGCAATGGTTATATTACAAGAAGAAAAGAAATTTAGTTCTACTGTAATATAAGAATCAGGGCAAAGCTCTAGAAAGTGATATTTGATTCTGTACTCCACTGATGTATCAAACGTACAGCAGCAGTAGCCGGCACTTCATAAAGTATTACAGGATAATAGATCTTTTATTTGCAAAACATGTATCTTCACTTAGCTACGACGTTTCATACGTCAATACTTTGTATGTTTATATGTAGGTCTTTTCCTTTTTTAACTTCACGCTGTATTCTGCACGAAGAAGGGTAGGCAGAGGGAACCTTGGAACCTAGTGTATTTTGTTTTCTTCAAAACTCCAACCAGTGTATCTGCAAATACTAAAAGAACTAGATGTAAATCTTATCTTATCTCCTTAAACTTTTGTTTCTTATGGACTGATATTGCTATTGAGCTTCAATGGTCTTAACAGAATCTACACATAGAGTATTTCAATTGCAAAAAAATATTTTTTTTTCATTCTACAAGGAAGGGATACATGAATAATAACTTGACAAAAGAATCACAAGTAAAACTTATTTAAATACAAAAACACGACTTAGCTTCAATTTTCCAAGGATGACGTCAGAATAAAATAATTCAATGTCTTCGTAAAGCTGGATTAGGTGAAGTAAAGGAAAAATATAATGAGATGTATTTTAGCTGGTGCTGTTATGAAACTTTTCACGATATGTTCGCAACTTATTACGATTTGTTTATGAAGGACGCATGGAATTGAATTGGAATTAACATTGCTTTGTTGTTGGTAAAGATTTTAATATAATTTTTATTTAAGACTAGATGACGCGTGTAGCTTTGCCCGCTTATTACCGTTAGGGGTTAATTCTAATAAACCGTGAAACACGTGTTTAATGAAATCTGAAAGTCTGAATTTAAAATTTTATAAAAATCCCTTCTTATTAGATGTCCAGGTTAAGAAAATAAACATCTGTCCAAATTTCACGTTTCTACCAACAGCGGTTTTGACTGTGCGTGCGTCTTACCTGTCAGTCAGTACATGTACTTTTATATATATATTTTTCTTAAGGTTTTGTCATCTTAGATGTTATTTTCTGTTTATTTTTTACTTGTCGCGCTGTATCCTGCGTATAGCAGGGTAGGCAGACGAAAGACATTCTATTCACAAATTTCTGCTAAATTTTCTAGATTTTATGCTTCGAGCATAGAAGCTTGAAGCTATAAATTATATTACGTACTTGTTCAGGAATGATTGACAAGTATCTTCTTTTAGAGTTTCACCATTCAGGACCTGCATCTATCATCAGACCAACTTGACGATATTACTTAAACTACATAACTGCCAAGTTTCATGATGATATATTACAATTATGACAAGTTGGTCAAATTCAATTTCCTTCATTCTATTACATAATTGCAAAGTTACATAGTTATAATTTGATCTAATAATGAAATATTGGTGCCTGATTGGTGAATTTAACTTTTAGGATAAAGACCCATAGTTACAGTTGTGCGACTAAAATCGCCACAGGTTCAATTCTTACTTGAGAAAGAGAAACGGATATTATTATTTTTTCTTAGTCTATGGCAAGGCAAGGTACGTTACATTCCACCACTTAACACGCGGAGTTTGGCGAAAAGTGAGGAACGGAAGTGTCTTAAGAAAAACGGAGTGTTTTAACACTGAGTTGTCAGATATGAGACCTTGATATGAGCGGAGCAGTATACAACCTAAAAAGGTGCCACATACGATGTTTGTTTCCTTTAGCGTTCCTAGACATAAATACGAACTCACTTCATTTTATTCTGAAAATCAAATGACTAAGCTGTGGGTTTTTCACATTTTCACAATTTTACTCTAATAAGCATTCTAGAAAGAATTTTGAACATGCCACTAATAATTACCAAAAAGAAAAAAAATCTTTTGGTATTTTAAAAGTATCCTACAGCAGTCTATAATACAAAGTAATAGAACTAAAAACAAATCCAAATCGGTTCAGTCGCTTTTCAAATAGATGTCTACCTAAATACCTTTCAAATGTAGTCAGTGACAGACGGATGGACAGCAGATTTAGAGAGAGAGAGAGCTGTACCAAAGTGTAAAAGGTTAACAGCCTTTGAATGCGGCCATTAAAAAGATTTTTAAGAGATTTATAAATACTGGAGAATGCCGATGTGGCGCAATGGCACAGGCGACGTGTAATTGTAAATGTTGCTGTTGTAGGTTGGACTCCTACTCAGAGTTGTTTTTTATTTTATCGCTCTTGTAATACGACAGTGTGGCGTTGAGTTCCGTCTCAATATGCAATGCTATATAAGAGGAAAATAGAAACAGAGTGTCTTCCCACCGCCTACCCTACTATATGCGGAGAACGTGAAGTTACTTTATTTGTTTTCGTTAATTTATTAATCATAAAATTTATCTTGGCACAGTGGGAGTAGTGTCTAACTGTAAATGTGATGTGATTCGATACTCGCTTGAAGGATTAAATATAAAATAAAAAATAAATAAATCAGCTTCACGCTGTATCCCGCACACAGCAGGATATGGCACTCCGTTCTCCACGCCCAATACTGGAAGCATTGTGTGTTAAAAATTAATTATTTTATACGAGTATATACTTTAGATTCCCCTTCTCAACACGCAATGTCTCGAAATTGAGCATAAAATAGGTTTAATGCCCCTACCTTGCTATATGCTCCGTAAATCCTAAACAAAATAAGTAGAAATACGTCTAACTAATTCAGGAAATTACAAAGAATCGTTGTAATTACGATTGTAATTCCGTAATTTGTAACCGCGATTACGCATATAGGGCTTATTACCGTGGCACAACATATGTTGGAAATTATTCTTTGAATTAAACGTTTGTTCGCTGAGCGCTCACATTTTGTTACTGGAAAAAATGATGGAAGATTTAATTATTAGACCTATTTATGTAAACTACCTATCGATCATTCTCAATTTTATTACAGAGAAGTACAATAATGTGAGAGAAAAAAATCGGGTAAGGGCGAGTCGGATCCATGGCTGGATAATCTTGAAATTAGTACGGAACTTAACTAATTTCAAGATTATCCAGCAGGAAGTACAACTTATAAAAATTGATAAACTTAAGTTTGTATATATACTCACTCATTTTGTATGGAATGTAATACAAATATAAGTAAGTTTGTAGTATATTTTTCTCTATGAAATACCTATAAATGTTCGCCTTTCGTTCACTGTATGCCAAATTTTATAATTGTAAGTCCACGGAAAGTAGGTTTTGATTACGCTTCAAATTTCATATAAAATGCATCAAAATCGATAGATGGATGCTCGTATCTTTTAATTTCGTGGACTTAAAGAATGATGATGTCGTGCTTCAAGACACTACAGACTTGAATATTTGATATTCGTTTCAACGGAATACTTCCACGCGAACTCGAGATAAATGGTCTTGACAGACGGACAGACGCACAATAAAGTGATCCTATAAGGGTTCCGTTTTTATCTTTTCAGAACCTTAAAAAGTTTAAATAATCAAAACGCTCAGTATCTATCAACACCATATATGTATCTTTGTTGGTGGTATTTATTACTGCTATCCTCAAAATGTCAATATTAATATAGCTAAGTACGCTCGTCTTCGGCTCTATTCGTATAAGATTCTTGGCGCAGCGGCTTATACAAGCTTGTGTTCGATTATGAGTTCGATTTCCAATCAGGGTAATGCAATTTTTAATGTTTTCAATTTATTGATCTTTTAACGAGGTGCGGTGTTCAGTTCCGTCTCTCAGCACGCAATACCTCAAGAATGTCGCAGAATATGGGGACTGGAACGGAATAGTCTTGCGTTACATCGATACTTATCATAATTATCCTGAGAAATGGACTAAACAACACAAGCTGTTCTTCATAATCACAATTTTTCAATTACTTTATAATAGTTAAGATAAACACAATATAAAAAATATCTTAAATGATCCATACAATTATTTTTTTTTTATTATATGAGCCATAAAAATGTACAATGTACAAACATAATTTATACTAGTTTTTTAATAATTTCTTAATATTTTCAATATAAAATATGTTTGTAGAAAAATTAAATATTATTAGATACACTTTTATGTAGAATGTTGTAAGAAATGAGAATATTGTGAGATATTTTTTTCTGTTCGGCCAACTTTTTACATGGTTTCGAACTAGGTCGTGTATTCGATTTAAATTCAAATTCGAAATATTCTTTTATTCAAATAGACTAATATGAGCACTTTTTAATCGTCGAGTGAACATCTAAACAAAAAGCTACCTGCTGAGAAGAGCCGCCAAGAAACTCAACGGTTGCTCGTTTCAAAGTCAATGGTATAATTTAATTATTACATTAGCTGGCAGCTATCCTGCACGACATTCAATAGACATTAACTTTACTTGTTATTATAAAGGAAAAGAGTGTGTATCTAGAAATCTTTTATAACTACCTAAAGTCTCAGTTATTACCATTTCTATACGGAGGAGTAGCCGCAGTTAAACGCTACTAACTCAAGAATTAACTTACGACGAAGAATTTTGTCCTTTTTAAAAATTTTTTTTTAAGTTATCATTAATCTTATATATTAAAAAATTACCAATAAATTAAGTAAAAAAAATTGTATTTTGAGGACTGTACTAAACAATTTGATTTCAAATTACATGAATATAGCAAAAACACATAGCTTTACCATTTAGTATAAACTAGTAGACAAAGAGAACTTTGTGACTAATTTGTGACTAATTTTATCTCAATAATTTAGTATTAAACGTACATTTTTTATATTTTTTTTCTTTTTCACGCTATATCTCGCATATAACAAAGAAGCAGTTTAATTATCGTGTTAACATATTCTGTTTTCGAAATATTGCGTGTTGAGTAGCGCTACTCAATGACGACCATTATCTTGCTACCAAGGCGAGGAAAATGGAAATATAACAAGTTAATATAACCCGAGTTGGAATCGATCCCACGGCCTAATTTAATTTAACAAATAGGTATATAACTTGAACCCACACTCAACTTTATAAAGAAAAATATCCACACTGTGCCAAGAGTGACATCAAATTAAATCGAATCATCATTTAAAGGCGAACAGTAGAAAAAATTGGCAATTTTCCTCTCTTTCCTCGTCCAGAACCGAATATCGAAAGGAACGCAAGGAATGTAATGTGATTAATCAGACTCAAAGTAGACTTGTCAGATTCAATTATTACAGCGATACCTTTCACATACAAATACATTTCACATAATTGAATTGGTA
>DWGR01003531.1:0-12071 GCA_018247715.1 Heliconius burneyi | reverse complement strand
CCGAGCTGAACGCCGCTCTTCGCCTCGTTACCAAGGCGAGGAAGTTAAAATATTGCAAATTAAATTTCGTCGAGTGGGAATCGAACCCACACCTGTAGTGTTTACCCTTGCGCCGCCACGACTGATTTAACTTTTTATTTTTGTTACAAAATATAACAATTAGCTGTGTGATAATAAATTATCTGTATCTTATGACCAGCAGATTTATAGGGAAAATCCCGCGTCTCGGATATCTTTAGGTAGAAACTTCATCCAAACACATGTAACTTTTTTCTTGGTAATTTTAAGATCAAACTTGTAAATTTATTATAATAACTATTTCACTTCTTCGAGTGGGCATCGAACCAACAACCGTTGCGTTACAATCACACCTTGTGCCGCTGCGCTACGACGGCCTCAATCTTTTTAAATTGTAAATAATATATCAATCATTTGAACGGATAATTCCTATCAGATATCAACTCAGCCGTTACGTGTGAACAATGAAAGTAGCAAATTCTTATCAATCTAAGTATTATAATATAATTTAAAGCTTAAAGACTTACTTGTTTTAAAGAATAATTGTGGTACCATCGTGATACAATGAAAACGTATCATGGCGTTTGATAGTTCTGAATAATATTATTAGATGTAATAAATTTTACTTCACTGAATTTCTGTAACCAATGTTACTCAATTTTTTTTACTTTTAATTTATATTTTACTCAATTGTGTTTAAAATGTCACTAGAATACCGCAAAATACAACAATATATATTTTTTATATTTAATAGTTATAAAAGAAATAATTAAAAAATGTCTCTACATATGTTTTACAAAGCAAAAAAATCTATATCTAACCCTTCCTTTGCTATGCGCCGCATCGGATTCCTAATCTAGAAATACAATGGACAGTATCTATGGAAATTAAAGACATTATGACAGACACTAATATTTAAAAAATGCACGTTTACATCTCAAATTACTTAACACAGTATAGAGGATAAAAGAATAACATTACACCGAGACATGTGCGAAAATTTATAGATTTATTATAACAGAGTATTTATTATCTTATTGATAATTGAATACAACGAGATAGCATTTTGCAATATTTTATTCACAAGTACAACTGAATACAAAGAAGATGGACGTCTTTTCCTTTATTATAGGAATAATTCTACTATGTTTTTTACTTGTGTATCTTTATTCAAGTAGAATTTTCCAATATTGGAAAAACCGCGGTATTCCTTACGATAAGCCGTTACCTATTATCGGCAATTTGAAATTTGTTATGAGGCAAAGTTTTTGGGATTATTGTTACGAATTAAAATCAAAATATCCATCATTAGATTATTTCGGAATATACCTCGGCTGGACTCCTACTTTGGTAGTGCAATCGCCAGACCTAGCAAGAAATATACTCACTAAGGATTTCGATAACTTTCAAGATAGGTTTTTGTACTGCAGTTCTTCGGATCCCCTTGGATGGCTTAATCTGTTCACTGTGAAGGTAAGTTGTTAATTTGTTCACAATTTCTGAAAGTTAGCTACTTAAAATATCAAAAAATGGTTACAATAAATACTACGAATTTTAAAACCACGTATAGAACAAAATTTCGAATTGAAATTCTATTTTATAATTTCCCACAATTTATAAATTTAAATTTACCACTGCACTTTATTAAACGGTACTTGCATATCAAAATTCTAGTTTTTTTTTCTTTTGCAAATAATCTAAAGATATAAAGAAAATACTTTTTACACATATTTAGATAAAAATATTTTATAACTTATTTCATCTACTTGATAACTAGCCGCATGACATGGCCGAAAAAAATATTAAAAAAAATAAAAAAGAATGCATTAAAGCTGTACATGAAAATTTAATTTTTATAATTAGATAATGATATATTCTAATTTTCTAGAATCCCATGTGGATACAATTGAAAAATGAGCTTACCCCTTTATTTACCAGTCTACGCTTAAAGTCCATAACTGAACTTATGAACATTAATGCTGTGGAACTAGTAAAAAAGATCAAGAGAGACCATATCGACGGCAACCAAGCTGTCAACCTAAAGGTAATGGTGTTCCATTGTTCGTATTTTTTTTTCAGCTTCACGCTATATCCCGCACATAGCAGGGTAGTCAGAGGGAACCTAGTGTTAAGACACTCCGTTCCCCACTTTCTACCGACACCAGAGCGAAGAAATGGAAATATAAACGTTTATAAATATTCCACTTCTTCGAGTGGGGATCGAACCCACAACCAATCTATTTTGCAGCGCACGAAGTCATACCCTTGTGCCGCTGCACCACGACGGCCTCGAATTGTTCGTAATGTGTTTATATTTCATTTAAACGTATAATATTTTGAAAACTTGGTGGTTTATATGATGTTATTTGTAAAATATATAATATGCTTATGCTTATTTAGATAACTCGTTCATATGTTGGTTATTTAGATAAATCTCTAACTAAAGTCATCTGTCGCTATAGATATTAACTCTATTATATGAATTGTAGAGGCCAGTCACGGTGCAAGCCCACAAGTGTGTTACTAAACTTTATAGTTTATGGGTTCGATTCCCATTCGAGGAAATGAAATATTTTATGTGTCGGGGCAAGAATTCTGTATTCTTTGCTTGTTGAGTTCAAATACTCAACACGTAAAGAATACTGAATTAGGCGGATACTTGGGAGCGGAGTGCTTTAACACTTCCATCCTGTTATCTCTCCTGCTACATGCGGGATACAGCGTGAAGCTGAACTGAACATTAAAGAACAAAAATATTTAAGAACTCCTTGTTACAGAAACTCTTCTCGATGTACACCTCCGATACTGTAGCTTATAGCGTATTTGGTATCCGTGTCAGTATTCTTAGCGACAAACCGTCGCCATTGTGGAGCATTACCAGTCACATGGTCAGTTGGACGTTCCGACGAGGATTGGAGTTCACTTTGATATTTTTCGTGCCTGCTTTGGCAAGCTTGTTAAGGTCCGGGATCTTTTATCACTATATATTACTCATAATTTTAATCCAAGTTTTTAAATAAAATAAATTACGCTGTAACAGAGGGAACCTAGTGTTAAGACACTCCGTTCTCCACTTTCTGCCAAATTCTGGAGGCATTACGTTTTGAGTGACGAACCTGAACGCCGCAAAAATTATATAAGAACATTATTTTTTATATGATAGACTACAATTCTTCTCTGCGGCTGCTAGTGATTACATAAAATCACTGTTTTGGGACGTCGTCGAAAAGCGCAAGAACACTGACCAATCTAAGGATAAAGATCTAGTCAATCATCTCTTTAAGCTTAGAGATAGTATAAAACTGCCTGATGGTGGTGACGCAAGTAAGTGTATATGCATATTATTATAATTAAATGGAAGGAACTGACAGAAAAAAAATCAGCTTCACGCCTATATCAGGGTAGGCAAAGAGAATCTAGTGTTAAGACACTCCGTTCCCCACTTTCCGCGGAATGAGGCGTTGCGTGTTGAGTGGCGAAACTCAACGCTGCGATTTGCCTGGTAACTGGAGCGAGAAAATGAAGATATTCATAAGTAATATTTTTATGTCGCCGGGTGCCACACGCTTATGCCACTGCGCCACGGGTTCCTCTAAGAATAATTATTAGTATATCTAGCTTATTAGTAATGCTTCAAGTAATAATGACTATCTTATGACAGAATTAGCTGATAATATAATGTTGGCACAAGTGGCTGTATTTATCTTTGGTGCTATCGAAACGTCCTCAACGACTCTTAGCTATTGTCTCCATGAACTGGCACACCATCCTGAAGAACAGGTAAGTTATTTTTATTATTATGTAAAGTTTCGTTATTGTTATATTAAATTGCAAATGTTTTCTGTGTCAAGTACAGAAGTACTTAAAATATGTATGTATGTATGTATGTGTGTGTATATATATATATATATATATAATTACGACCTACACTTTATCACTAAATAGATTTTTTTTCTTAGGAGGAGCTTCATAAAGAAATCAGTAAAGCAGTCGAGCGTACAGGAAATGACGTTCTGGAGTACAGTGAATTAATGGAGTTGAAATATTTAACAGCTTGCATTCATGGTACGATACATTATGTATTTTTTATTTTATTTAACTAGTAACCCCCGCGTGGCTTCGCCTGTTTGAATAACACAATCATTTAGTTCACCAACGTAATTGAGATGAGCTCAATTACGTTGGTGATATAATAACATCATCATTTTCTAGATTCTAATTGGCTAAAGGCTTAGCTAATTTAAAAAAAAAACATTTATTTTGTAGCAATATTGTCGCATGCAACTCACATTTATTATTTTTTATTTATGATCCAGTAAATGTTAAGTGATGTTTGGATTCTCCAATAGAGAAAATTGAAAAAACACAGGTATTCTGAAAAAAAAACTTTTATTTTATTCATATGTTATACATATATCGTATAAATACAGTTTTTTTATCACATGCATTTATATATTTTTTATCAAGCATTATATAAGTAATGATTATCATCATGTTATATCATGTCTTTAGAATTTAGATAGCCTAATACGCTCAGACTGTAAATTAAGTGCTTTCAAATTGTAATAAGAACTCGTGATAGGTATAATTTCTGCGAAGGAAAAAAAATATTATAGTAAAACATAAGTGAAGTGAAGTTTTTTTTTTCGATCATGAGGTTAATGCTGTTAGCCCTATTGGCCTAAGAGGGTACTCTGTCCCTGAAGAAATGCAAGCACTAAGTCTCTGCCTGTGAGAATGTGTGTGTGTGTGTGTACATAAGTGGATGGATGGTGAAGTGTGTGTATATATATATATATATATATATATATGTACCGCAACTGAACTCACATTGCCTTCAGAATGCGGAAAGTGAGGAGCAGTATCTTAGCACTAGCACTAGCATCCCCCTAAGTGCCCTGCTACATGAAGCAAACAGCATGAAACTGAAAAAATATATAGTATATTGCAGTTACTAATAGTTTTGAAATATTTGTTACAGAGACACTAAGAAAATATCCACCAGTTTCATATTTAGACAGATATTGTACAGAAGATTATAAGCTTAACGATAAAGTTACCGTTAAGAAGGGAACACCAGTATTCGTGAATCTCATTGCACTGCATTATAACGAAAAGTATTACCCAGAACCCAAGAAATGGGACCCTGAACGATTTAGAGGCATATCTGAAGGCAATAATATGGAGTATACGTTCATGCCTTTCGGTGAAGGACCTAGATATTGTATAGGTAATTTTCTTTTAATTCATTGAACTTAAAAGTTATGTGTGAATAGATGCTTGCTACTCCCATAGTAGAATTCAAAAGCTACTACAGTAGGCTCAATATATGTAATTAGTAAAACAAAGTTTTCAATAGAACTTATAAAGAGCGTGTGACTGTAAACGCAATGGTTGTGGGTTCGATCCCACTTAGGAGAATAAAATATTTTATATTTTCATTAACTCGCTCTGGTAGCTAGGCAAAAGGCGGTGTTCTGTTCCGCTACTCTAGTCAATACCTCAATAATTCGGTGAGAAGTTTGAAACAATAGTGTCCTAATGAAAACGGAGTGTCTTAACACAAGGTTCTCAGGATTATAAGCAACGTAATAATAATATTTATATATTACAGGAAAACGTTACGGGATGATGCAATTGCGGGCATCGTTAGCTCAAATACTTCACAAATACAAATTAGAACCTGTCGTACCTTATAACGTACCAAATGAAGCCTACGCTGTGATACTTGCACCAGAAGACGGTTTAAGTGTAAAATTTGTTCCGAGATAAACATATAAAGGACATATACTCTTTTGTATGTTGTCTTATAAAATAAGTTATAAAACTTCATTAAAATAAGTTTGAAATACTTACATTTTTTATTTACATCATAATCCTCTATCCGTAAATTCACATAAGAAATAAAAGACAGACAATATTTTAATATAAAAAAATATATATTTAAAAACTTTCAATAAAATATGAAATAATAGTTTTTTATAACATAAAACTAAAAATATTTTTAAAAATTGAATCACAAAATTATCTTCAAAACAAGCTTTTCAGTTCCACCATTTAATTTTTTATATCTAAAGCTTAGGGGTGCTTAAGAAATTTACCCCCAACCACCTCTGGCGATTTCTTACACTACATAGAGTGAGAGACCTACAATGGTCGACAATTGACGATCAAACAATATGATCGACTAGCTGACCCGACGAACTTCGTACCGCCATACAGTCATTCATTCTCAAATATAAACTTCTTGAAAACGTTAAATACTTATATCTTTTGATAGAGTGAAGCGATTACAATGAAATAAAAACTAAAACCTACTCTGAGTTACTTGCATTTTTTTATATAAAAGTTGCTTATATTTCTTGTGTACTTTTTAAGTGATACGTGTTTACATAAACAGACAAACAGACAAAAAATCCAAAAACGCTGGAAATGGATTCTGTTAGTTATCTTTTAACACCCTGGCTATTTTTTTTTATATTTTCGATGTACATACAGAAACGACTTCCCTACAGATTTATTATACGTATAGATTATTTCTATACCAATTATATTTTATATACTTCTCGTATATTATTTTAGTGAAAGAATTAGATACAGAATTTTTTTGTTCTAATATACCAAGAATGCTTTAATTTGAAATATATTCAATAAAATTTTGCAGTTGTAATTACAAAAGTTTCTTATTTCTACATAAGACCAAGTAATATTTATTCGTTTTATGAAGTTCTATTAGAAAAATAGATTTTCCGAACCAATATGGGTATTAAAGAAAACAATAAGTGTTTTGGAATACATATATTTGTAACATTGTTTTCACATTACTTCAAGCTCTTGGTTTATACACCAAGAAAATTAAAGATATATATATAATAGAAAAAAAAAAATGTCCAATCATGTTAACAAAGGACGATAAATATTTAACTTATAACTGTGTACAATTTATAAATCTATTTTACTTTGTTTTTTAAAGGTCTTTGCAAATGCCAAGCAAGTCATTATTTTTTTTTATATATAAAAACACAATATTAAAGAAGTAATGTTGTGGTTTTTTATTATTTTGGAGACCTCGATTGACCTTCGGTAGGGGGAGACCTCGGTTGACTTTCGAAAACACAGTATCAAAGATACTGGAGGAAGGTCAAGGCATGTATGAAGAGGTTGATGACAGTGAACGAGGCGAAAGAGATATGTAGAGACCGTAGTGTTTGGCTCTCCGTTCTCTCTGACTACCCCGCTAGGGATAAAGCGTGAAGTTAAGTTACTATTTTAGTCAGTCGTGGCGCAGAGGTACAGAGAGTGACTGTAAAACTAACTGGTTGTGGGTTCGATACCCACTCGAGGAGATAAAATATTTATTTGAATTTATATCTCCATTTTTTCGCTCTGGTGTCGAATCACAATGCAGAGTTCTGCCACTTAACACGCAATGCCTCTAGAAATCGGCAGAAAGTGGAAAACGGAGTCTTAACTCTAGATTTTCGCTGCCTACCCTGCTGCGTGCGGGATACAGCGTGCAGCTGATTTTCTTTTATTATTTTGGTTTTCTATGATATTTTTTAAGCAAAATGTAAGAATTCTAGAAAGTAATAAGTTAGAATGTAAATATATAGTAATGATATTTTTCTCAAATAGTAGTTAAGCCCACAATCATGATTTAGAGCAGGTACATTCATTAAATATATTTCAAATACATTGTTATCGCATTTACAGAAACTGACTACAAACTATTCCCAATCTAAAACTCGCTTATTCTAAAAGCGGATCAATAATATCCTTGAGAAGCTTAAAAGTGAGGAGTCAAAGTGACAAAAAGGAAAGAGTGACGTTTCTTCATTTGTTCTCTGTATATTGAGTTAGAATTTTTTAAATTTTAACAGTTTTAACATTTTTAAATGAATGATGCTTACATACATTTAAAATTATACTTTACAGTTACTATTAATTTACAGTAAAAAAAAAAATTAAAATAATCAACACTTAAGTGATTCTCATAATAATATTTGTGTTTCTATTTGAAAGGGCACAGTAACATAAAAAAAATACTATTGGACAAATGTAGCTTTTTCTAAAACTATTGTGGCTTTTTAAATAACTAATGGTATGGATCGTTTTTTTGTAATGACAGTTTACAAATTTTATGTAATAACCAATACATATGTTATTTCTTTTCTTCACGCTATCATGGAATTTTATTTCTCTAAATATATTACTAACGTAGAGTGTGAATGCCAATATACCTGTTTCAAAAAAAAAATAGAATTAATAAAGTACGAAAATAAGAAAGTCAAACACATGATTCTTAACAGCTTTCTTATGTGGGTAATTCTGAAAATATTTACATCAAGATAAAAAAACAACTCTTCATTGCCTGAATGGTACTATGGAACGTCGTTCATATTTTATTGATACGCTTATCTAAAGTAATTATCGGACTTGGCCGATACTTCAAAACAGGAATTTAAATTATTCTAGTGGTCGCCTGAAACTTCGTTCAAGTGGACTTAACCCTTTCTTTACTCTACTTCTATTTACCACTTTTCTACCAACTTCTTCTATTTACCGCTTTTCTAACAACTATTGAAATTTAAAACCAATAATTTGTGACATTGTTTATTGAATGGCAGAACTCGACGGTATGCTTGTTCTTACCAAAGCGAGGAATATTAAATTATTTAAATATAATCAATTTCCAGAGTGGAAATCTAACTCACATCCATTATGTTTACAGACATATGTATGTTGTACCAGTGCGATACCACAGGCTCTATTTTTAATGATTTTTATTAATCAAAAAACTGCTTACTAAGTAAACAATAATTGCTATTGTTTTTATTTAGTTTTCATATTTTGGTCTACGACATTTTTTATTAGATGTTCCAGGTCTGTAATTTTCATACATCAATGAAAAGTGCTTATCATATTGATCAAGTTTTGCTTAGAAAGGTTTCATTATTTCTTGTAGTGTTACTGGGCTTTTTGGTTCTTCGTCAAATGCACCAGATCTTTATATTTAAATGTCATTAGAAAATGCTAATTTCGTTCATATACTAATTTTGGGAACAAAGCATTTCATTAGCCTAAATCTTGCTCGGGCCTAATACATCTAAAAAAGTTTCATTCAATTTCGAAGAAAGAGATGGACAAAATACAGTGTTTTTACATCCCCAAACATTATTTTTTGCTAATATTTTCAGTTTTACTGTTCTATCATAGTATAGATGACTGATGAGCAATAATAATATATCAATTTTATAACATTGATTGTTAAATTTCCTAAAAGAAAAACGGTAACAAGCCAAAATTTTCTTATACGCGTTCAATTCTCAACAAAACTGATAATTGGATTCCCTCTTAGAGCGCTCCTGGATGTTTTCAATACCGATTTGATGAAGGATAAAGTCTAAACCTACAAAATAGCTCACGTGCCGACGAAAGTAAACGAGATTCCCATTTGTTTCTGGATGATAGACTAGATGCTAGTCTTGTATGTACAAACGTATATTTATTATAGAAAGTCTGAAGATCAGTATCGATCTTTTTAATAAAACTGAAGCGCAGGGGCTTAAGTGTGTGACAGTAACGACTGGCTGGTGTGTGTGACTGGTTGTGGGTTCGATTCTTATTTTAGAAAAATAAATATTTATTAAAATTATATTTTCATTTTCTTCGGTCTGGTGTCGGTGCAAGGCATGGTGTTCATTTCCCTCACTTAACTCAGGAAGGGCTGAGTGAGTCCGGGACCCTGCTGTGTCCGGGATAGAGCATGAAGCTGGTAAAACTATTTTGCTAATTTTAAGTACTTTAGACTATGGTTCACAACTGTACTTCGAACTGTGCATTAGGTTTCTAAATTTATTTTGAATGTCAAATAATAAATCTTTTGAATATTTCTTAATCAAATTAATTTATTTTATCTTTAATTTCCTTAAAGTTTCTATTTATAGTTTTTTTTTTCTGTTTAATAATAATTAATATTAATTTAATCTTTCATATATCGCCAAGTACGTAATATACACGAAATTTTCATATCGAATTATGAAAAATTCCTTGAAAATACAAAATGTGAAAATTGAAAAAGATCGCTATTTTTTAAACTTACCTGAGCTAAGAAGATAATAAATAACACTTTCATGGTTTAGGTGAAAAATATTTCATATAAATTTACCGTGTGATATTAAGAAAAGGCTATCGTCGCGCTGGGCCAATGACAATAAACATGACGGTTGTGGGTTCGATTCCACTCGGGGGGATAAAATAATTTACATTTTCATTTACTCACTCTGGTAACGAGACAACGTTGAGTTTCGCTACTCAACACACAATGCCTCCAAGAATTTTGATGTACACGGAATGTCTAAACACTATTCAAGTTCACTCTGCCCACTCTACTATGTTCGAGTTACAGCGTGAAGCAAAATAAAGGACACTTTTATTTTCTGTTCAGAACAAAGTGGAAATATATCTACAAAATGTCTCTGCGTAAGAAGGATTGCGAAAGCTTAATTGCACTACGCTAGTGATGCATTATGCTATGTTATACAATTATTTTATTACATTGTGTAATTAAGATAATTAATTATTTTCTATAGATACTATAGTTGTATGTTTATAAAATTTTATTTATATCTATTTTTTTTTTGTTTTTTATTCTGTTTCTTTATTTTTATTTGTATTAATAGTCGCTACACAGCAACTTGCTTCTCATCCACTTCCATGGTTTGGCCGGAAGAGATTTCTTACAAGGATAAGCCCGCCATTATAAACTATCTTTACCTTTTTATTTATTTCCTTGTGTTCTTATTATATGCAATAAAGAATATATTAAGTTCAAAGAGTATTTAACAGCATAATTTAATAAGAAAATTATACAATACATTAATAAATGTATTTTAAAAAATAACAGATTTTTAATGAATTTCTTAACTCTGATTATATGATTATCGTATTTGACGGTTTCCTTTAATATATTGATAAAAAAATAGCTTCACTTATATTCTATCTTCTTCTATATTCTATAAACTTATATTCCATATTCTATAAAGCGTAGCTTATATATTACATCTATTAAATCGTAGCTTATAGCTACGCTTTATCCCGCACACGGCAAGGTAGACAGAGGGAACATAGTGTTAAGAAACTCCGTTCCCCACTTTCTGCTGAATTCTGGAGGCATTGCGTGTTGAGTGGCAAAACTCAACGCTGCGCTTTGCCTCGACACCAGAGCAAGCAAATAGAAATATAAACGTTAATAAACTATTCACTTCCTCGAGTGGGAATCGAACTCACAATCATCGCGTTACAGTCACACCTTGTGCCGCTGCGCCAATATATTGATGTTAATGTTATAATGTTACAAAAAGATTTGCCTGCTTTTAATCAGGATAGGCCATAGAAAATGGATACGAAAAATACACGGAGCCTGCTGATATTTCACGCTTTAATTTTTCCATCTATATAACAATAGGAGCATATTAAATGTTTCCTCTTGCTCTACAATACTTCAATCTATCCGGTCATTGCAGTACCAGTCGTCTATCCTGACAATGCAGTCGTACTAGATGCCTATATCTCTTACTTTGTAAAGCTTATTGCTCGGTTGTATTGTGAAATGTACATTCAATATAATACAACAGAAATTTATTTTATTCTAGTACATTGTGGAAAGCTATTCTTTTTCATTTAAATAGATAGACAAAAACACAATTTATTAAAAGAAAAGAAATTGGCTATAAACTGAAAACTAGAAAATGAAAGTTAAAAAAGAAAAGAAACAACACAAGTAAATATATCGACAGCCGAATTTATTTACCAATCGCAGAACTCGTCTAATCTAACCCGACCCCTTCAATAAACAATGGCGCCCCCAATAAAAATAAAACTTTTTCACGCCTTCCGCTCTAAATCTTTCTATTAGAGGAGTTTCTTGGCCAAAAATTCGAATTTGTATTAATAGAGAGTAAGAATTCGGGTCGCCGGTCGAAATGCATCTACAGTGATGGTTCCGTACTTCGGTCTCAGTTTCATTCCTGACTGAGCCCCAGTTCACCGAG
>DWGR01003530.1:0-12072 GCA_018247715.1 Heliconius burneyi | reverse complement strand
ACAGTATAATTTATTTAATAAATTACTCAAAAAAGCTTATACAATTTAAAATGTGACATAATAGGTTTTAAAGTAACATTAAAATTGGGATCTCGGTGGCGTGCACGCGAACGTCGATCGTCGCACAGCGTCGATGCACGACATGAAAGTGTTTATGTCAGATATAAATTCTAATGGCATTATTATAGAACCTGGTGCTTTATATAACAGGTGAGAGCAAATATTATGGAAAAATTATCTTAAAAATACATAATAAGTATGGATATTTTGGCACTTTGACTTACGACTGACTGTAAGTGCTCCTCGCTTTGATAATAAAACAAAGCGACAGCACTCATCGCCGTAATTATTCTTGCATTCAACACATGAAGAAGACATTAACGCTAGATTTTGCGTGTCTATCTGTATTTGCAAGATACCAGGGAAGCTAAAGAAAATTAATGTTTTTTTTTCTATCTACTCCATACATGGAGTCGTGGGTTCGATCCCTACTCTGAAGATACATATTATAATTAAACGTTTACTTTGATTAAGCCTTGATAATTTTTGAGGATGCTTTGGATAGTATTGAGAGAAGGACAGGCAACAAAGTTATCTTGCAAAGGTTCGTTTTATTGAGATAGAGAACCCTAAAATGGTAACGTTTCACATAATCAACATTACGGTTCAAAAGAAATTTATTTTTTTAATTCTATCTTTTCTTTTCCTGCAATTCATCTGCATTTTTAACCGACTTCTGTAAGAAAAGGAGGTTTTATCAATTCGACTGTATTTTTTTTATGTGTGTTATCTCATAACTTTTGTCTGGGCGAACCGATTTTGTCACTTTTGTCTGGGTGAACCGCAAGCTAACGCTACAACGACCTTATTATATAGCCTTACCTAGAACTTACTACATATTACTAAGCCAGTTTGTTTTACTCGGCACCGACTTCATAATTATACAATCTTTGTAAAAATATTTTGTTACCTTGTAGTTGGTTGATAGAAATCGGTTTTTCTTTTTGTTAAAAATCAATTTATATTAGGTTACACTTGACCGCTGTTTGAGGAATATATAAAATAACATATCAGTAAGTAATTTTTAGAAAATTTCCATACAGTTTCTTACAAAGTATCTTGGCTTAGACTATATTCTTAAGAAACACGCTTTAATATTTACACTAACTTCATAGCAAAGTCTAATTAATTAAACGTAACGACTCATTCACATAACAGTGTGTTATTCCCTTAACGGTGAAACTTCTTAACTTGACTTAGTAAAAATCCAGTTCGAAGTTAAAGTTGAAGTTTTCATTCGCAGCGTGGCGTTATGCTTCGAAACTTCTTAATACAGCTTTAGATTTAATGTAAGAAACGTTATGAAAGTTGTGGCCTAGCTTCGTTTACTCGAGCTAGTGACATCTTGTTAGGTAAAGTGATTAAAGCAGTATGGAGTTATTTTGAGATCGTCGTGGCTCAGTGTCGGTGGTTAACGCGATGACTGTGAGTTCGAATGCTCGGGGAATGGATTTTTTAAAACCTTTGGTAGATAAATTGCGGTGTTGAGTTACAAGTGTTAGTTTCTCTAAGCTTCAGCAGAAAGTGGAGAACATAGCGTCTCAATATTAGATTCCCTTATCTTATCCTACTATATACGAGTATGTACGGGATGCACTCAACACGCAATGCCTCCAGAATTCGGCAGAAAGTGTGGAACGGAGTGTCTTAACACTAGGTTCCCTCTGCCTACCCTGCTGTGTGCTGGATACAGTGTGAAACTGATTTAATTTTAATTTTATGTACGGGATATGGCGTGAAGCTACAAAATATAGCGAATTAAACCCACAACTACTTTCCCCAACCAGACACATTGTAACGATTCTACCATAGTCAATTTTATAAATATTATCATACAAACACCACAGTCACGTATAAATATTAGTTTTTCATATGACGAGATAAGCTTTCGTGAACTTCCGTCATACTTGGGGCGAAGATAAAGTTGTGTTTGAGAACCACCTGACAGTAAATCCATTTATATTAGTTAGCGAGTTGCCATTTATATTGGCTGAGGTAACTTGTAACGTGTGTATATAAGGAGGTAGAAATTAAGTGAATAAGCACTTAATTTTCTTTTATTTTTTACTAGCTTTTGCCTACGGTTTTGTCCGTATAGTCAAATTGGAGTAGCTATGGTCTATATTTTATAAATGCGGGAAATACCTATGATGGCAGGTATAGTGGATTTTCTGAGACTAAGCCGACTAATAAATTCTTTAGTTGTAATATAAGTATAGATTTTTTTTATCTGTTAGTCCTACACTAGGGTACTACTAGCTTTTACAAAATAAGGTAAGGAAAGGAAAATAAAACGTACGACTGTAAATACGACGGTTTCACACCACTTATTTAATATTTTTATTTTCTCGCTCTGGTAAAGAGGCAAAGCGTGTTGTTGATTTCTGCCACTCATCAGGCAATACCCCGAGAGTTCGTTCCAAACAATGATAACTTATTGAGCAACAAGGTTGTCATTTTCGTAAATTTCCAACGCTTTATAATACAAATATTATTCAGAAACAGACAGACCGGTGGACAGCCTTTGATATTAATTGACAACTTGCAAGGGATTTTCATTTAAAAGCTATGAATTATTAATGTGTAATTATTTATTTTATCCTACAATTTTGTTTATTCGTGTAATTATTTATTATATCTTACAGTTTACCGTGGAATAAAAGTATAAAATAAAGGCAAATGCAATTTTATAGAAGTGTCCCCGAAAGGCGGTCGTGGGATAGTAAGACAACGACTGGCTTTAAACGTTACGATTGTATGTTCGATTTCCACTCGGGGACATATTAGATGGAATATAGACGGAAAGTAAGGAACAGAGTCTCTTAAATACTAGGTAACTAACTACTAGAATCTCGCTACTCACCGTTCTAAATGATTATTCATCCAGAATTCAACGGGATGCCAGCATTATAAAATGTGCAAATTTGGCCTAGAAAAAACAGTTCTGACGCCTGTAGAAAAGTTCCCGATAAGTTTAATTATATTTTTAAAATTTGTTAATCTCTTATATTTTTTTTAATGTAAATAATTTCATTTACTTACCAAATAAAAGACGTAGATAAATGATACGTTTGCTCTTATACACTTAAAAAAAATACACTACTATTTATTTATTAAAAAGTATAATAATATTTTTAACGTCATTTTGCTTATATATTTGTATGTGTTTGTAAGTTAAGTATAAGACTAAGACTCTACTCAATTAGCGCTCTCGTTATCGGGCATCGAACGCGTCAAATCATTAAGCGCTCAGTGTATGTGAGCGAGTCAAGTGCCTTTATAACGTATATAGATATGTAAATCATTTAGGTATAAAATGTTATACGCCCTATTTAATGCTTGAGCACGTATTTTAATGGGGGGGTTACTTTTTGAGAATTGTATTAAATTATGTATAATTGAGGTCATCGTGGCTCAGTGACTGTAAGTACTATGGCTACGGCTTGTCCCAAGTTAAAAAAGCTCCTTCAATATTGTCCCATTTTGCATTTTAACATAGTGATTTGACACTCCATTTCTGTTTCTTGACATTTTATCAAATTAACGCCGTGCCTTGTCTAAAAATTCCTGAGATATGACATCAAAGAGTATCATCATCATCATCCAGCACATCGCAACTGAACCGAAATCTCTAACGAGTCCTCATTGTCAATTCTATAAAATAACTTTTCACAAAAGCTCACTAAGTTTCAAATTAATTCCTCTGATCCCAGAATGCAATCAAATTTAAAGCTAAGATTCTTTTGTTGAAAGCAACTTGAACGTTGAAGTCGTTTTCTTTTAGATTTTCGTTACATTCAGTCCTTTTGTTGCTAGTACGGATCATGGGAGGGAATTTATTTTTTAACAATTCAATGCTATTTGAGAGTTCTTAGTTACACATTTAAAGTAAATTATAAATAAAGTAAAGTAATCAGTACTGTTACTAATTATAATTTTCTATAATTTCTTCAAAATATTTGTTGTAATATTATAAAGCTGAAAATTTTGTTTGATAGATCGCGCTAATCTCAGGAACTATTCAAGTAAAAAAAATATTTTTGTATTTATCCATTGATCGAAGTAGGCTGTGGACATTAACATCAGGTTTCGATATAATTATTTCAATCTAACCCACTATACGAGCTAATGTTAACTCGGGCAGATTGAATGGGTATCGTCTACACCTCTTAACCATTTCTATTTGACCACGTGAAACTATCACCAATCCGTTTTTCACTTTCCATTTACTTTGATGACATAATGTATTACGTAGTAACTTAACGCCGTAATAAAAAGTAAAATAGAGTGACGTGTAAATATAATATAAAATCAAGTCCTATCTGCGTTCAGAAAGTGAACTTTTGATAGAGTTCGTAAGTAATAAAGGGTAAAACCAAATATAAATCTCTGTATCAACAAAGCTCTCATCTTGTTACTTTACTTGTTACAAATTACAAGCTCAATGAAACTGATGCATAAAGTGACACGAAATAAAAGAACTTTGAAGGGACTTTGCTCTTTATGTTATCTTAATTGCAATTGGCGGACTTAATGCTAATTACTTTATCCCAACCAGCTAGCCACTTTGAAAACAAGATTTAAAATCCTATGAATTATTTATTTATTTATACAGACAATTGTAATGAGTGTATATTAATTTCTTATATTTTTATATGCTATCTTATGAAAGCTTTGTAAAGACTTACATCTTTTTTAAAATTATTTATACAGAAAATTATTTTTATCATTAATGTACTTCTTTGTTTTATTCACTTATTTTATTTAGCTTTACATTTTCCTAGTGCTTAATCGCTTGAGAGAAAGAAGTACCATAAGCTACACGCCTTTGGTCCAACTCATTGTAGTCAACTTCTACATACTCTTCTTTTTTAAGGTATCACTTGGATAGTCTTTACAATTTTTACTTCAATTTAGTATCATTATATATTGAATATCATCATTTATGTTCTTAACGCTCAACCTTGGTCTTCCTGTTTACTTTTTGCTATTCTGTCATCATTCATTCTCTGGACATGTCCAAAGCTACCCTTGAACACATTCTTCTTTTTTACTTTATTTGTGTTTATTTTTTACGATGTCAACTTAAGCGTACAAAGATGTTAATTAAAATTTCATTCGAAGTGAAATATATTAGTTACAAATTTATTACTCATAATCTTAAGATTATTAACATTAATGAAAACTAAATAAATTAATAATCTCTTTATTAATGATACTCATCGAACATACATAAATTTGTCATTTTCTATAAAATTTGAAACAAACAAACATACATACATAAAAAAAAAGCTTTTTTATCTATATCAAGTTAATAAAACCACAAAGGGTAGCTTCCTAGCTGTATAACTGTCTCAACCTTAATCTCATTACGGCGAACGTCAGCCGTCGCTTTAATTTTCAATTTTAATATTTCATGTCGCGCCCTGTTCCTCACCATTCATATTTAATAGCGTCGTGTGTTATTTTTATATTATATATGCACTTGTGTACATTTTCTTTAAGAAGGTCTATGCATAAGCTTAAGGAGCTTTCGTGAAAAGATTTTTTGAAAAGATTTTTTTAAGATAATGCGAATTAAATTAATTATGTATAATAATTTCATTTTTAGGGTACCATACCTTTTGAGGAAAATAGGAACCCTTATATGATAATTTTTTTGTCCGTCTATCTGTCAAGAGCTGTTATTTAAAGAACACTTGGAGACATTGAGTTGAAATTGAGTGAGAATCGAATACATAATCATTGCGTTTATAGTCCCACTACACAATGACCGTTAAACTATTAACATATTGAAACAATATATTAACGAGGCACATTTAAATATAACTAGTAACTATGTAACTAAACAGATTTCGAATCTAATTTATTACAAAAGTAGCTTTCACCTGCGGATTCATCCCCGTAGTAAAATGGTATAGTAACTGACGGAGTGTCTTAATACTAGATTCCGTCTGGAATTATGAATTATACAAGCACTATATGTTACATTTTTACTAACTTGCTAGTATTATATTTTAAATGGCTCTTTAAAAATATAGCACCATGAAAGTTAGGAGAGCTTACCCCATAAAGCTCTTGTGTAATATGTTAAGGACATTGTTTTGCACTTAACGCTACCTGCCATTAATTAAGATATATACTAATTACTAATTAAAATATTATGTTTTTTTACTTTCTGTGTCTGTAAAGAGATATGTGTAGAAAAAAGAGAGGTTTGACTATAATATTTAAAGATATAACGTAATTAAAAATGAACCCAACTTTTATTTCAAAATTATTTTAAATTTCTATCTAAACATATACGAGGATAGCAGAATTTAACGAAGCACTTCCTTTGCTAGGAATAATTTATTACTGTCCTCAAATTTGAACCCAAACCTTTCGTTTCCAGTCAGATAGCTATATGTCAACCCTACAGTAGCGCGATAAACCTAAAATAACGTATACAACTTCTTGTAAAAGTCTAGCGGAATAGGGATTTTTCTCTGATTGCAATAGAACAAGGAAAGCTTACAACTTTTAACTGGATAAAAGAAAAAGTTTCGAAAATTACTTTTCAAATTGTTATGAGTATAAGTTTTGAAAGTTGTGGACGTGTAAAGTTTTACATGTTCATTGCAATTTTTTTCTTGAGTAGTATATAAAGTAGGAAAAATAACATAATCTGATCGTTAGTTGTGAGTTCAATTTTCCTTCTTCCTCGCTCTGGTAACAAGACAAAGTGCTGCGTTGAGTTTCGCCATTCGACACTCAATACATTAAAATAGGGTGTAAGTATTTGGTATCTTACCCTACAATATACAGGGTACGGCGTTAAGCTATACTTGATAGAAAAAAAAAGTTTTTACTTGATAGTAGAAATTCCAGGATTCAATTTTGGAAGTGAAATTGTGGTACTGTGGACAGGGTCTAATTATAAGCACGAAGGTTGTGGGCTAGAGAAATGATTTATTCACATTTCACTTAACATTAAAAATTATACATTCTAATGAAGATGATTTTTATTTAAAACATAGACAATACTTTTGATATATCTGCAGGGAAGGACTAAGTACTATGTTTGACCGGGTGACTTAATTTTTCATATCCCAAGAGAGCGTTCTATTTACGGTTTTTTTTTCGATAATTGAGGTGCAGGAAGAGGGGAGGTGGAAAAAGAGGCTTAGCTTTGGCTTGTTCTACTACTGTTATGAATTTGAATCCTATTCAAGAAAATAGACTTATTTTCATCTCCTCAAAATTACTTAATTTTATTTAATTTCAATCAACGAGTCGTAATTTATTCGATTGTAGACTAATCTAATAAGATCCATTTATTCAAAACTCCAAGTTGTGGCGGACTTTCGGTATCTTTTTTCTTCGCTAAAAAATATTGTCAACCACTGTCCCCAATTGATTCCTTACAAAGGGGATTGGCCGAACTGATCCTAATCCGATTACATTTTCAATTGGCCCAATAACTGTTCAGGAGGAGGAGTTCAAATTGTTCACGTGTCCCGAAGAGAGCTTTGTTGAGCTTCATACCTGAAACGATTGGATTATTATTTTACTATATGAGAAATTTTATATACATATATATGAGGTGTTCGTGGGGCAGAGGCAACGCGACGGTTGCGGTTTTGCACTTGAAGGCATGAATTAGGTATTTAATATTTCCTTTTCTCGTGCTAGTGACAAAACTTAGCGCAGCGTTAAGTTCCTCCATTGAACACACAATGCCTCGAGAACTACGTGAAAAGTGGGAAACCAATGTGTATTTATGATTAGGTTCCCATTTTCCCTTTACCTACCCTGCGACAATGTTTGGGATACAGCCTAAAGCTAAAAAAACACAATACTCCGCTTGACAAAGTGCAGCGGAGAGTTACGGAAGTCCACCTGCAGTGTCTCGAAAATTGGACGAAAACGAACAACAGAGTGTCTTAGCACTAGGTACCCCATACGCTATATTCCTATACGGGAAAATGCGAGAAGCTTAACCTAAAATTGTTTTTTGTTGTACATTACTACCAGAATTGAACAGAATACAAAAATATATTTACTTTCAAAAACGTACTAGTTAAAATCGTAGCTTAAACCAAATAACATAGCAAACCACATATGCATGTGCATGTGCTCCAATAAAAAATGCATTTCCCCCGACACTACTCAAGCCCGGCCTGTCAGATACGTCCTGCCATTGTTCCACTAATATCTTGTTTTCTAACTCCCGTACTACTTTATCTAGATATAACTTAGAAAATTTTATACTTATTTTAATACAAGGCATAATTACATATATTTTATATAGCATGGTTGTATCATATTATCTATCCACTAAGTACGCGATGATAGTAAGTACAAATTCTGTTTAGGGGGAAAGTTTATTTATTAAATTACCGTTTAAGTGGTAAATAAATGGCACAGAACATCGACGGTAAGCAAAGTGAATCAATAAGAAATTATCTTGGCTTAACCCTGTTATATTCAAGAAAAAAGAAATCAAAAACATAAGAGGAGAAGCAAATGATCTTTTAGTAAGGAAAAAGCTGCTATTTTATCTCATTTCTCCTAAATATACTTTCAAAGATATTTGAGGCTAACATTGGACAATGGCAACATGCAAAATATAGAAAATTGGGCAATGTATGGGATACGGAGTGTCTTAGGCACTCGGTTCTCTGCCTACCCTGTTGTATGCGAGTCACAGACTGAAGTTAAAATAAAAAGACAACGCATACGCTAGCGACTATCGAGAAACTATCGTAGTACATTCGCCCCAAGCATTCATTATGCCAGACCAATTATACGATCTAGTGTTCTTTACGTTCGTCTGAATGAATGAAGCTTGTTTAGTTTGACAGTGATCGTCAATACGCTCCGCATCGAGGACAATGAGAATCCTATATTATTTAGTATTCATGCAAAAATATTGTAGAGATAAATAGAAAATAATACTTGAAATAGATCATTATTATTTTTTTAGCTTTAATTATTATTGTTTTTATATAATAGAGTTATCACACAATTAGAAGTATACAAGCACTCAAAGCTATGAATAGATTTACTAGATTTCTCTTCTCTAGTTAGAGAAAAAAATAACTTGCTTCTTTTTATTTACTTGCTTCAAAATCTGCATTTGATCGAAAATTGGAGTAAGCAGTGACATTTTTAAATTATTATTATACATTAGAGATAAACAAATATTTTTATAAAACGTATAAAATTTGAACGTAGTGGTAGCTTATTTTGTATTTCTGTAGTGTTAGAATTTAAATTGTTAAAAACACAACAAGCGTGTAAGATCGAGCATGAACCCCGCTTTTAATTTCTATTCGTTTTTTAAGAATATATATCTCTGCGGATGAAGAAGAATTCTAATAGTATTTTTATTATACAGTAATATAGCTTATTATCAAAATAATATATAGGCAAAGATTTTTGATAATTTGGTTTACAAATAAGTTTTGGCCATCTTAATGTACTTTAGTCATACTTTGGTCACATCACTACAATTTAAACACATATATTCAAGTTTAATATTGAACGATATCTCAATGAAAAACATAAATCAAAATCAATTAAGTTATATCAATGATACTTAATATATTTCCATCCACTCATACACCTAAAACCTTAACTTCATATCATCGAGTGTACGAAGCTTAAAGCGAAAAAGCTTAAAACTTTTTCCATTGAAATCATGCAATAAGCTTAATTTTTTTCCATACAAGTGCACTTAATTGATATAGACTTACACGCACACGATGGTCCTCGGTTTTAAACGTGATTCGAGTAGTCTGACTCGAGTATATGATACGATGCGAACTTTCATATTACATTTTAATAGGATTTTATTTTTTTCAGCTTATCATATTTTTTCCAATTTATATATAAGTACGTAGGAGAACAAAATTGTTATACTACACTGAAAAAAAGTCCCCTGAGAGGGAATTGAATTTAAAACCGAAAATCTTATATTCTGACACTACATCTGTGCTGGGATGGCCTCTCATCGATAGATTTTTAACCGATTTAATAGAAACGGTTTTATTTGCGTCTAGCCGAAGTTATTGCGTATTGACAAGTTTTTGAAAAGTTTTTGTCCACAAATTTCTCGAAAACCAAAAGTTATATCAAGATGATTTTTTTGACTTTTTGAAATAAATTTTTAGTCAGGGAACAGTCAGTCTTAGTCTTCTTCTTCCATGTTAAACATCGATTTCAATGGTTTTTTCGCCGTTATTTAGAATATTTGTATGTGAAAATAGAAGTAATATGATAACAAAATATAGCAATACAGACAAGACAGAATTTTATAACGTTAAAATAATCATTTATCGTTAGCAAGCACATGTAATACAAAATTCTGTAAAAAAGAGAATAACAATATTATTGAACTTTAATTTCCTGCAAAAACTTTGCATCTTCAAGACATTGGCATTCATAATTTTATGCTGATATTAAAAAACTGTTAGGTTTTATTAATTATGCTTGATTGACCGAGTTAATCTAAGGAACTATTTTTTCAAATAGAAAATTTATTTTTGTGTTGGATAATTAAAGTTAGCTGTAGGCTATATAATCGTACTTACCGTTCTAGGTACCTGGGGCAAGTCGCAGCTAAAATCTAGTTTTTCATATGAATGCTTTGAGCGTCTATAATATGCATATATTCAGGTATGTCTCACAATTTGTGCCGTCGCCAGATCGCTTAATTTTGCCTCAAAATTAGATTAAGGTGCTTCTGAGAGAAATTCTCGACATAGCGACAGCTACATATGAGAATGATAGAGTAAAATGACACCTATTAAATATAGTGGTACTGAGTTTTTTTAAGAAGTTACAAATTACAAGTTTTGTTGGAAAAAAGAACGTATTAATATTTTCTACTGGTGCGTTGCCAGCTTTTGGGGTGGCTGGGCCCCGGAGCCCGGCATTTCCTAATGCGAAACGCAGTGGCATAAAGCCACTACTTCACGCCGGTTTTAAATGCCGGGGGTGGTAATTATCCGGTTGAGTCTGCCCATGCGTGTCTCCATTGCTGGCGGCGTGACTCTCCCACTCGTAGTTTAGTCGCCTCTTACGACACCACCAGTACCAGGATGATCCTATTCTAAGCCGGGAACACACTTGATGTGAACGGATTGTCTTAACGCTAGGTTAAGACACTATTCTGTCTATCCTGCAATGAGCGGAATACAGAACCTACAAAAGAATATAGCGTGAAGTAAAAAAAATTGAGTAATCCATTTATCGACATTCGTCTAGTTTGAGTCTATTACATATTAATTATCAACTAAGCGTTCCTTGAGTGACACTTCCAACGTGTAATTACACAAGCTATCCACAAATTTACATCGGATATCGACGGCGGTTTGCGCAAGTTGTAGGTAAATCAATCATTTGAGCCTATGATTTCTATATAACTGAATTTAGTTTTAAGCCAGTCGTGGCGCTGGAGCACAATTGTGTGACTGTAAATGCGACTGGTTGTGGGTTTGATCCCCACATATTGGCGACTGGTTGTGGGTTCGATTCCCCATCGAGGCAATTTAATATTTATTTAAATTCACATTTTCATTTATTCGCTTTGTTGTTGATGCAAAAGAGCGGCGTTGACTTTCACTTAACACGCAATGAAGAAGTCGGTGGAAAGTGGGTAACGGAGAGTCTCAACACTGTTCCCCGCTGTTTGCGGAATACAGCGTGAAGTTTATTTTATTTTATAACTTAATTTCATATGAAGTGCACAAGCTTCACGCTATATGTAGGTAGAGGGTATCTAGTGCTAGGACATTTCGTTACCAACTTCTGTGGAATTTTCAAGACATTGATTGTTAAGTGACAGAACTCACGTGTTTCGTGCGTTAACAGTATCGGTATTTATTTCAATAAGTGTGAATCGAACCCACGATCGACGCATTTACAGTAACACCAAACGTATTACAGGTATATTGTTACATAATTGTGATGTATCTTCTAAAATTTTATTCTTCAAATTGTACTGGCTATCACTAAAAAATAGAA
>DWGR01003529.1:0-12074 GCA_018247715.1 Heliconius burneyi | reverse complement strand
TTATCTGTCCTCAGAGAGGCATAATTCACTCAACTCTCACTTTTATAGCCGCCATTTCTTTTCAACTAAATTGGCCGTGACAGAAAATGTTTTAGGATTTCTTTTTTGAAAATTATAATCGTTATGAATGTGGCTGAGTATTTAATGGATGAAGATGAAGTTGAGGTATTTGACTCGTGCTTGATTTATGCTTATTTATATAAATAAGTAAATAAAAAAGAATATATAATTAAGGAAAGGCAGAGAGAACTCGGTGTTACGACGTTATCTTATTTCCGCTGAATTTTTCTAGGCAATGCCTAGTGAGTAACGGAACTCACTCCGGGCTTTTGTCTTCATGCTAGAGCGAAGAAATTGAAAATATTTAAAAAAAAAAACTAAATCAGCTTCACGCTGTATCCCGCACACAGTATGGTAGGCACAGGAAACATAGTGTTAAGAACCTCGGTTCCCTACTTTCTGCCAAATTCTGGAGATATAAACGTAAATATATATTTCCCTACCTCAAGTGGGTATCGAACTCACAACCGTCGCGTTACAGTCACATCCTCGTGCCGCTGCGCCACGACTGCCTCAAAATATTAATTAATAAATTGAAAATATTAATTAATATATATTATATCTATTATAAAAAAGATAATTATTTTTAATATAAGTATAATGTAAATATGTTTCCTTTTTATAGAAAGTATTCTCTATGGTAATTTCATTTCTGTTTATAAAAAAAAATATCGAGTAAAAACAAGAGGAAACACAGAACTAGTGACATATATCAGTTATAGCGTACAGTACGCCACAAAATACCGTCACTTAACCGTAAAATCGTAGTCAAGACTGACAAGTCCACTCGTAATTCCGGTTATACGAACTTGAACTTTTCTTTTTTGCATTTAAAACGGCAGTACGTTTAAATTTAATTTATCACTCGTTTCAATAAAATCGAAAATAGCTTGCGTTCAGTTAAAATATGTGAAAATACAAATCTTTGATCCATTTGAATGGATATATTGAATGAATACGATCTGGTTCTAGTATAGAGATCGTTCTTTTGATTGTTTTTTTCGTATTTTGTTTCGTCTTTTACCGTAGAGATGCAGCGTAATTGGCACTTAGGTGGTAGACACAAACTTCAAAGTACAGTCCTGGCGAGCTTGGTGGTATAATTAACGTTCTCCGCGGAGCTTAGACTGGCGATATTAAAAATCTTGCTTATTTTTTACATAATTACTGTTAAACTTACTGTTTTTGTCGAAATTACGTTTTATCCCATTGTTCATTCAACAAAACGACGGTTGTTTGAATATACCTCGAAAGTGCGGCGGTAAGTAGACATGCTTCGTATAAAATATTTCTTTGTGCAAATTTCTTTTGTTGAGATTAAATGCATTTTTTTTTCTCTTTTTCTTTTTAAATATATTATGTATTTACATAAATGTCCTTATGTATTATTGAAGCCGTCGTGGCGCAGCGTCACAAGAGTGTGACTGTAACGTGACGGTTGTGGGTTCGATCCCCACTCGAGGATGTGCAATATTTATTTGCGTTTATATTTCGATTTCTTCGCTCTGGTGTCGAGGCAAAACGCGGCTTTAAGTTCTGTCACTCCACACGCAAAACCTCTAGAATTCGACAGAAACGGGTATGGAGTGTTTTAACACTAGGTTCCCTCTGCCCACCCTGCTGTGTGCGAGGTACAGCGTGACGCTGATTTTTTTTCCTTATATATTATATAATTACTAATTTGTAGATAATATTTGAAAAATATAATTTGCTTAATATTTTTAAAACAATCACTGTGTTTTTTACTTTAGAAAATAACATATAGAAAGATTCATCCTAAGGCCACTAAACATCGTTAATTTAATATTTCACAAAAAATAATAGAATTCAAAATTCAGCGGTAAGTGGAGAATGAAAGCATCTTAATGAAAACGTAGTGTCTTAACACCAGGTTCCCAGGTTCCCTCTGCCTGCCCTGCTATATGCAATATACCGCGTGAAGCCGAAACAAAAAGAAAGAAAGCTTAATTTGTTGTAAGCGTAACGATTATTGGCTTATAAATGATAATATACTGTCACAATAACCAATACCCTACAATAACATTCGTAAAATCTATTAACCCATACAAATCGATGGCTCGTGCTGACGTCTATTGATCTACAAGTGTCAATACCATTGAACCCAAATTACGAGGTGACGAAAAAAATATAACTTCTTTTGAACTCGCAAGCAAAAGGGTGCTTTTTTTGCACTTTCTTTTTTTGTGTATTGTCATTTTTTTCTTTTGTAATCCGATGTGTGAACCGAATATTAATGCTGAGACACCTTTTTGTAAGGGCTTTTTGCCACTTAATTCTAACCGGTAGATGGATTTTGAATGAAATGTTTATGATGGGATGATGATTTTTTCTAAGTAAATTTCAATTTGTTTTTTTTTTTTAAATTTTTTTTTGTATTTTTGCAAAAACGTGAGAGTATTGGGTTGGTTTTGATTTTTTTTATTTATTTAAATTATATGCTCTTTCCATGCCCAATATAATTTCATTAAGAAAAAATTTAATACATACATTAGTTTTTTAGTTTATGAGAATTATTTTTACAACCTGTATTTTTTATTAGATAAAAAATAGGTATTTTGCACTACCCTTAGTATAGTAAAAATTAAGTAACATATTACCGTCTCAAATTTAAAAAAAGAGGGGGATTTATGGTATAAAACTACTTAAGTGACAAATCGCTTCATTTAACATTAACGTGTACTGTATAAACATCATTAACGACTTGCTTTTTTGGTTCTCAGTAAAAAATCGATATTGTATTAAAATATTGCATATCGATTTTATTGTATATTGGGGAGAATAGTATTATCGATTAACTCGATTATAATGCACATTTGAGAGTTTTATATGAATTATATAAACTGAATGTACAACATCCCTATTTCGAACTTCACTGAAATACAATACATCCCCTCACTCCACAATGAGAACTAACGAACATAAAAATTAAAGTAAATCAATAGATTTCTTGTTCAAAGTGAAATCCCCATATTTACGTAGTACCCTTCAAATTAAACATGGCATCATCAAATGTACCTACGGTGCGTGTTCGTTAATGAATTTTCTAACGAAAAAAATTGAATTAAGGGGTGAAAAATTTCTGTCGAAACTTAAATAAAAATGCAGATAGGTAGAAGTTTTTTAGGGGTGGTACCCTCCTTTGAAGTACATACTTCGAGATGAAAAATAAGGCTCTCACATTGAGTCGCCGACGCGTAATGCCACGGCTCGGTAGCTGTTTGATTAGGTATTCAAATATATTTAGGTAGGTATCTATAGATTTTTATAGTAAAAAATATATGATTTTTGCCTCACATAAACTACAAGTTTGGTGATAAAATTATTTAGATTATAGATAAAATATAATATAAATTAATTATCAGATTTGTATTTTTTTTAATCTTGGATATATTGGGGCCATCGTGGCGCAGGAGCACTAGTGTGTGATTGAAAGCGCTACGGTTATAGGTTCAATTACCACAAGGGGGAATGAATTAATATTAATTTATTAATATTCCCATAATCCGGCGGAAAGTGATAAATGAAGGTTTTACTGCCTAAGGTTTTACCCTACTATATGAGGCGTGCGATAGCGTGAAGCGGAAAAAAAGAAAATGTATTTGAAAACTTACTTAGCCTACCAGAGTGGAGAACAAAAATGAAAATAATATAAAGATACACTGAATAGTACAAAATATATTTTTGACTTGGATTTTAACATGAAATATTGAATCTTAATTACAATTTAAGCAGTAAGCTTAAGGGTGATTTGCACAGAGATAATAAAATGTCACTCAATTCTGACAAAAAGGGACGCAGTAGAGTGTTCCGAAATGGGGCAGAAAAAGAAAAGCTATTAAAAACAATCAAGGCTATCATTCTTAGTCGTTTCCTCGCCCTGCCTACTTCAGATGTTTGATTAATTGAATGGTTGTGTATGACAATTATTTTTTATCTTCTATATTTTTCAGTTTTTGCCAATTTAGAGAAATTTTGAAGTCGTCGTATCACGTCTAGTAACAATACAAAGTGCGGCGTTGAGTTTCTCCACTTGACATACAATATCGAAAATTTGGCGGTGCGCGGAGATCTGAGGTTTTAAGACTTAGTTCTCTCTGCCTACTGGGATTTATATGGAGGATACAGCGTGAAACTATAAAAAGAGGCTATTTCTGAAAACAAACACAACATTTATATTATTTTTTCAGCTTAAGCAGGACTAGAGTCTGGCTCCCGTTCAAATTTTAGACGTGACTCAACAGTTGGCGCAATTTAAACCCGCGCTATATCTTACCAGAGCGAGGGAGTGATAGTATAATTTATTTCTCCGAACGGGGATCGAATCCACAACCATCACACAACCATTACACTCAGATAATTTCCTTTAAACCAGAATGTTATAAGCATAGAGTAGGTTTCCTGGTATCTCTACATATTCCATATTGAAGTTGAATGTAGAATTATTTCTGTAATTATTTTTCAATATTATATGGCTAATTTGTTAGCAAGCTTTTAAGAGCTCTTTTATTTAGTTATCTTAACTACTTTGGTTCGTGATCCAAGAGAACATTTAAAATATTTATTTCTTATGCTTCTATAAATTCTTAAAAATTATCTTTAACTTACTTTAATATCTTACTATGAAAGTGTTTTTTATTTCACTTTTATTTTCACATAAATTCAAATCTACTTGTTTATAAAACTCTTCTGCTACAGAGAAACTAATAGATCTAAGTATCTAAGAATCTAATCTAAGAAAGACATAAAAAAGAATCCTCGAAATTATTACGGAAACGAAATAAGGTGATTTTCTATTACATCTCCAAATCCACGCAAAAAAGACGCGGGCGAGCCCTAGTACTGAGTAAAATATGATGGTACCAACAAGTATCACCGACTATTACGCCATTACAAAGCTTTAAAGTAACAACGCCATGTAATTTACAACCCTTAAGAATAGAAAATCTGAGTACATAACATAAATTGGTTTTAAGGGGGGGTGTTCAAAACACCCCCGTCGTACGTATTGTAACACCCCCGACCGCACGCCACGTGGCTTCATCAAATATGGTCGAAATAATCGATAGCAATGAACTTTTAGTAATTTAAATAATGATAGTTGAGGCTTAAGAATTTTTTTTCGTACAGATTATACGTTTACTAACTTTTTTAAGGAAAACATATAAAACAAAACGAGATTTTTTTAAATATATTTCAATCGGAAGTATTTTACCAATTATATTGAAATAAAATATGTCATTGTTATTGATTTGTAAGGTCATTTATCTCTAAGGATGAAAATAACGAAAATTTATCAGAATATTGTAAAAATAAATTACAAATGTATAATACTCTAGCTACTTATTAATAAAAATAAATCTCCAGATAATCGTTGATTTTCAACATTATAATAGACTCAGAAGCTGAATTTTATGGGCTAGTTTTGTTTACAGATTGACAAATTCAAAAGGTTGCTATTTCAAAATCAACTTTAAGTTAGAGGGCGGAAAATACTGACACTATTAGATTCTCTCTCCAAATACGCGATAAAGTGTTGAGCTAATACGCTACTTCGATTGAGGCACAAACAACGTGGTGGGTGGCAGACCACCCAAAATTTTACGAGAAGGCAGAAACTACAAAAAAGAATGCCTTATAAATTAAGTAATATTATTGCTTTTAGTAATATATACTTTTGTTCTACTATCGCAGTAAATTATACATTTAGTTTTAATTGTTTTTGATTTAATTATACAATTACGACGATTGAAGTCTCAGTACAAGCAATTTGTACGATATATTTTCTAAATAAAGATTATTTTTCAGACGTACCTACATAAGGGGAGTATTTCAATCAAGAAATTCACCTTATTAATGTAAAGACTGTATTTATATTCAAATTCGATCGCCACCGCGCTAATGCCGCCCGGAAAAATTCACCCTCGAAAATTTATTAAAAATATATCAGTATAGGGTCTATCCATGTAGAGTTTCAAAGAGAAGGGATGCGCTCAAGAAAATGAACTTTTCATTCAAGCAAGTAGGGTCTTTATTAGGTACAGACGGTGGCAAAATTTTTAATACCAAATAAAAGTCAATTTTGTGTGCGGTCTTTACAAAAATATAATATACAATGTGTAAATTTATACGAGTATGTATTTATAATAAAAATAATTTCTTTACTCTCTTTTACTCTGCTTATTTGCTTGACGCAGTTAGTGTCTAATTAAATTCATGGATATTCGCACTATGCCATGTGATAAAGGCCGGCAACGCACCTGTAACTCCTCTGGTGTTGCACGGGGTCGTGGGCGGCGGTGATCACTTTAGGTGACCCGAACGCTCGTTTGCCTTGTCCTTTTACCATAAAAAAAAAAATAAATATAATAAACTATTAACTTTTAATATAATATTAAATATTTATAGTATATTGGAGTTAATAGAAATTGATGAAACTGTGTAAGGAGCTTCACTTTGAAGTACAGTTAAAAATAAATAAAAAATCATTTACAAAAAACATAAAAAGTAAAAAATACATAAAAGTTAAGTTAGATATTAATTTAAACAAACCCATCTAATTTTAATAATAAAAAAAAATGTATCTAGATATACTTTCTTCTTTTGTTTTCTGATTAATAGGTAAAAAATCGCAATGTGGAACATAGCTAACTATACATATAGTCTACCTATATAAAATGTCCACTTAAAATACATTTATTCTAAACTAGTGTACCGTTCGTGGCTTCGCCCGCTTAAACTATGTGCATAATTTTTAATTAACAAATCTGTATTATATTTGTTTTTTAATATTAATATAACTTTAAGGACACTTTATTTATCTATATTGATAAATAAATGTCAGCCAATTGATTGAATTAGTTATTTACAGCCATTTTATCAAACAATATTCTTTAAAATAGTAGACATCTTGTTTATTTATGAGCCGATTAAAATAAGACAAGCATTAAATGTTAAAGAAGCTTGTGAAAATATAATTGAAAACAAGCAATGAAATCGGTTCTGAGATAAACGTTAAAAAACGCACAGACAGAATTTTTTAAATCATTTTATTTCTATTACGTTAATAAATGCCACCAACAATTTTTCTTATATATCTTCCATGTACAGACACCGAGCCATTATGATTTTATATGATATAGATACATTCTGCCATTGAACAAACAACGTCTCGAATACAGAGACATCAAGCGTCCAACCACGTTTCCACGTCTTTGCCAACTTATACAACGTAAATCAGTAAAAGAGAATCCTCATAAAATTTCGAAAATTTGCCGTTTTGTAAGGTTTACATATGTAAATATATAACTTATAAGTATATTCTTATGGTAATTTAAATAATTATTTATTTAATTTTTCATTAAAAATATTTTACCTATCTTATTTAACGATTTATCTTGTAATAAGTACCTATAACACCGTAAGTACCTATGTAAAAATATAATTAATCTAACAAATTACTTAAACTCATCTTAAAAATAAAAAATGGAGGTTAATTTTTAATTAATTTTTACTATATATTTTATTTTTATTATATGCTTGCTAAAAAAATCTTCTCTCGATTGTACCCTTGTAAGCCCTCCGGGTAACTTTTTTCGTCTAAAATCAGATGCACTCCCCCTAAAGCGTAGGTATTATTGAGTTTGTTAACGCATATACACATACATTATACATATATAGCGACGTCAAATATAAGGGATATTTAAAAATGGGGAAAAATTTTTTGAAGTTATTTACGAACTCTTACAATTAAAATTTTACGCATGATGTGTTATTTTGATGATATTGCAAGTTACGTTTAGTTTACCAGGGATTTGTGTAAAACATTGAAGTTGTTATAAATATATTTAATTTATTATAAACGTGCGGCGTTAAGTTACGTCAATTAATATGCAATGTTTTAAACTCAGGTGGATTTTGTAGAATAGGGTGTCTTGACTCTAGATTCTCTCTACCAATTCTGCTATGTGGGATGAAAGAAAGCGTGGACCTGGATAAGAAGATATCTAATCTACGTCATTGGAGAACACTTTGATTTATCGACATGTATTTTGATAAAGATTGATTATAATATGTTTGAATTTGTATTTTAGAATATAACATTTTGTTTGAAGTTGAACTTCGTTTTATAATTATATTAGATATAAAATCCTATATAGAGCCGAGACCGTAGTCGCGCAGTGGTGCGAGCGTTCTCCATTCGATGAATTTAATATTTTTATTTCTGGTAACTCCGCCACTAAACACACAGTGCATCGAGAATTTCTTAATGGTAACGGAGTGTTTTAACGGTACGATCTTCAGGGATGAAGCGTGAAACTTAAAAAAACGAAACGATGTAAAAATCTGAATATCGAATTATGTGAATTCCTATGCTAACACTTCGTCAAAACAGCATTAATTTAATTACAATACTTATCCTCAAATAAAATTATTATAACTTCGAGGATGTCAGTGCAATTTTAACACCCATAGAAAGCCACTAAAATTTGCATCTGCTTAACTAGGTACCCACCAGTAGAAACTATAACCGGTACGAAACAAAAATATGTTTTAAAAAAACAAAAAACTGTAATACAATAGCTTCTAACGTCCGAACGGGGATTCCCACAATATAAAACTATTTTCAATACATCTCATCTGCATATTGCACCTTGGCTTAAAAACAATGAGATTGCATCCGTTAGGGTTGCTTGTGCATTCTAAATTATAACAATGCACAGTTGACACAATTTCGCGACCCTCCAAAGGTGGTTAAAACAAAAAAAAAATGGTGATTGTTAGAAGGAACAGGTTTTCATTATCGTTAGAAAGGGCAAAGTGAGATGTAAAACAGTGAAGTGTTTCTTTGCATATTTGGATTAGGGTTTACACTTTAAGCAATACTATAATTATTTTGAATGTATCAAATTTTCAATAATTTATATGAATTCTTAGTATAACTTTCGATAAAAAAATATATTAAGAATATATATATATATATATATATATATATATATATTTTCTAACATTAGGCATCCAAGTGACATGTTAAAAGGTAGCAAAATATAAAAAAAATATTTATAAATACTATAATTATTACGTCATTCAGAATGAAATCCAGGTTGGTTGTAAATAAAAGGATAAAATACTAAAATAAGGTAAATAGAAAAAAAATTACTGAAAGTATCTCGAATTTAGTATATTACAGAGTTAACGAAAATATAAATATTATTTATATGAAACTTATATGATTTAGCCCTAAAGTAATAAATGTTTAATATATTTTAAGTGCCAACCCTATTTGACGCATTTTAATTACAGCGTGGTCCCCAGCTTCTCAGCATCTCGAAGACATTGTACCCAGTTTAATTTATTCATAAATTTCATTATAAATTATTCCAAACTGGTAACGCATGCAAATGTAACGAAATTAAAATCATAGACAATGATTTTTTTATTTAAAAAAATATTGTCATTGGCGTTCCCACTGCATTGCGATTTTGTCTTTTGAATTCAAGATATGAATGTTAATTTTTTTTTATTGTTGTAACTGTAAAAGTGACGGTAGCGGAACTTGTTTAAGAAATGTTTTATTTTTTAATAATATACTTATGTTTTTTTTGGTTATTTGAGATTGTAGCGTATGATTTATAAAATTATAATCAACATCTTTGCTAAATCGTTTCTTTTTTGAAACAGTTTTATGAAGGAAGGGTAAAGTTTTTATCTTCATAGTGAAAAAAAATCTAATAATACAAAATTGTGAAGCATATCGATCGTGAGATAAGAATAATAAATGAAATGAAAACGAGAGACTGTTCTGTTGGTTGATGAAATATAAGATGATATGAAAATGAGAAGAATCCGCTCAGCATTCCATGGATTCACTTTGTGGGTCCCGGACCTAAGGGCGAGGACACCCTGGCATGAGGCACTGGAGAGCTCGTCCAGTGATTGGTAACTTGGGACGGATGTACTTCCAACCCAAGTGTAGGTTTCTAAGGAGCCCTTTTAGAAGAGCGCAAACACTCTTCCACTGTCCAAATTATCTAGCTAACCAAGTTTAACATTAACCATTAGGGGCTCCTTCGAAGTAGGTTCCAAGAAATGAATCAAACTTTGAATCCTGGTCAGTTTGTTTGTATTCTAAGTATTTAAATAAAAGTCACAAGATGTTTTAAATTGACCGCAAGTTGTGATGTAATTCATTCATTCATTCATCTACATATTGCATTTTAGAATAGAACCTTGAACTAAGTTGTGTAGGGCAGCTGCCGTGTCTCTAATGAAATTTATATACAGTTATGACTATAGTCAATATTTTGCTTATATATTCACAGACCGTTGTGGATCAGTGGCACAAAGTAAACATGACGATTGTAGATTCGGTTTCCACTAGGAGAATTTAATATTTTAATTTCTGTATTTTGGTAACAAGACAAAGCGCGGCATTGAGTTTCGCCAAACAACATGCTATATTTTGAAAAATTGCTCAGTGCCTGGGGAATGGATTGTCTTATCCGTTATCTAACATGCTGCATGTAAGATACAACATGAACACAACGACCTCAACCTGCTTTTCTCATCTCCCACATAAAGCAGCGTGTACAAAGATAATCTATTATTAAAACGTCCTCTCTCATAATTGCGTGTTGCACTAATGATGAAGGACGGACACAATGTCGCACTGTCTCATCAGATAGAAGAGATAAAAATTAATTGATAAATATGTAATCCA
This sequence comes from Heliconius burneyi, assembly GCA_018247715.1. Classification (NCBI taxonomy): domain Eukaryota; kingdom Metazoa; phylum Arthropoda; class Insecta; order Lepidoptera; family Nymphalidae; genus Heliconius; species Heliconius burneyi. The sequence goes on along the minus strand of DWGR01003529.1, from coordinate 1,276 downwards.
TCGTGGTGCAGATCTGACTGTACAAGGGACTTTGACCCGTTTGATACCCACTGGGAGGATTACTTATTTTGAAGCGAAAAAAAATCTCCAAGTAGGGATCGAACCACCGACCATTGCGTGTTCAGTGACGTACTATTCCGCAGCGTGACAATTTGAACAATAAATTATTTATTTCTAATAATACTAAAAGTGCGCCTAGCTATGGGTATAAACTATTAATATCTAAGCCTATAGCCCACCACCTGTCGTAGCTTTGCAAATATAAAAAAGAAACTTAAAAAAATAAAGTAAAACCCTTTAGGGTGAGAATGACCATTATTGTATAGGAAAATCAAACATCTGCTTCCTATTACGCATATGTTAATATCAGTTATTTACTAGGTATAGAGTTATACTAAGTTAGTTTAGTTCATATATTAGAAAATAGAGACAGAAGTGGCAAATGTTAAAGGTAACGAATTATTTTTCTTAACTACAAGTTTAAAGCTTTATAAACTTGAATGAATTGATTTATGTAATATGTTTAACTGTTTTGTTTAAATTTCAGATCTTATAAGATTTGTAAGGTTGTTGGTTATTTTGTTTACTTATTTTTTTATAAATCATGTATTTTTATTATAATTAAAAAAAAGCTATTCCAAAGTCACAGATTACGTTGAAATTTCTTTCTTAGAAGTAGTTAATCTGAATATAAGAAAACATTTGTTAAGATTTTTTAGGTGAAGTGAAGGAAATTTGTGATAACAAATTCAAGAAATAATCAAAAAACTTTAGCTTTACACTTTATCCCTAGCCGAGTAGTCAGAGAAAACTGCATACCTCTTTCGCCTCGTCCACTGCCATAAACTTCTTCATACATACCCTCCGCGCGGTCCTCATGCTTTTTACGTGACCGACCTCCAATATCTTTGATATTGTGTTTTTGAAGGTCAACTGAACTCTATCTCTCTTACCACTCACTTTTCCTTCATAAAAAACTTTTTTGCCATTACTCATTCGCTCGACGTGCGCAAATCAAAAAAATAATTATAAATTCTTTTTCTCTAATAATAGATAATATAAAATATTTGATCTACCCTGCAAACTTACAAAAAAAAAACCAAATATATATAACATTTAAAAAATCGTATAAAACTAAGCATATTTCCTTGCCGGGCTCCGGCGCCCAACCACCTCAAAAGCTGGCAACGCACCAGTAGCTCCTCTGATGTTACGCGGTGTCGTGGGCGGCGGTGATCACTTACTATCAGGTGACCCGTACGCTCGTTTGCCATGC
>DWGR01003528.1:0-12076 GCA_018247715.1 Heliconius burneyi | reverse complement strand
GTTCTTGTCTATTTTTGAACAAAAGTTATTTCAAATATTAGTTTAAGAACCCTAAGTATACGATTTATTTTATACGCTACACGATATAGATTCAAAGTTTGTGTTTATATTTTTAACATCTTTCAATCAATTCAACTATACATAGATTGTTGATCGAAGGTTTAAAGTGCTATTTTAAACTAAGGAAAGATATTTTTTTATAAATATTTAATGTAAGGGAAAACCGAACAGATACTTATGTCCTCATGTGAATACCGTCGAATTTCTTTCCATTATAATAAAATATTTATACAATTAATTTAAAAAAAAATATATACAATTTCAAAAAATATTTTTTATGTTATTACTTTTTATTTCATACCTAAATAGACAAATAGGTCGATAGATATACGAGTACAGGGAATGGGATTGCTTTAGATTTAAGTTAATTATGTTAAATTTTATACCTAAAATAAAAAAAAACAATAGAAAGTTAGGGCTTGGCAAAATTTTCAGGTTTTAATTTTTGTAACCTTATAAAAGATTAGGCATAGGTATACCTTTTGGAGAAATGAGAATACAAAAAACCTGAAAACAAATTTATTCCCCAAATATGATATTTACAAAAAAAAAAGTACAGCGTTTATATCGAAAACGGAAACATGCAATACGGAATAAAAATATTTGGTATTCAAACCTGCTGTATGTGCCAAACAGCTGTAGAACAGCTAGTCTTCAATTATTTTACTTTTTTAGCGTATCCCGCACACAGCAGGGTATGCAGAGGGAACCTAGTGTTAACGTACTCCGTTCCCCATTTTCCGTCGTATTCTGGAGGCATTGCGTGATGGACTTATCGTTGCGCTTTGCCTCGACACCGGGGCGAAGAAAATAGATGTATAATTATTTCATTTCCTCGAGTGGTAATCGAACCCACAACCTGTTGTGTTGTACACACGACATTTCTCTTCTCTTCTTCATAACACGAAGTCACACTTGCTGCGCCGCCTGCGTAACGACGCCTCAATTTTCTTTATATTAAAAATAATATTTAATGTTTATATTTAAAGGTTTTGGTTTCGGCCGAAACTCAAACTAATACTACTCAAGGTATTATACAAAGAATGAGGTATTCAGCTGAATACCTCATTCTTTCTTTGTTTTCTTATTTATCAAGTTATTTTTCGCGTCACTTTGCACCGCACTATGCTCGCAGTTTTAATTGTATCCTTCCGGTCCAGAAGGATATAATTAATTCATAATAGATATAAACTGGAAGAAATCACTTGTAGTATTGTAACTTTTAAAGTATGCAATAAAGACTTTTATCTATCTATCTTGTTTCAGTCGGACACTAGCAAATATTTAAATTTTTCAACTTTTTATATGTACCTACTGATGTCTGGAATTATAAAATTCTTGAAGAACTAAAAACGATGAGAAATATATTATGTAAACCCCTGCAGAGTGCATTTGCGGAAATTGCTTGGAAGAGTTGAGATTGCGCTATGAATCCATAAGAATTGCATCCGGTGCAAATTTAAATAGTTTTTAATTTTAGGTCATATTATTGTTTACTTTTATAATTCTAGCTATTTTATTATACAGAGGCCGTCGTAGCGCAGCGGCATAAATATAACGCGACGGTTGGGCGTTCGATCCCTACTCGAGGAATAGGATAGGATAGTAATAATAATAGGATCTCCGTACGCTCGTTTACCATGTCTTTCTATAAAAAAAAGATGAAGTGAAATATTTATTTACGTTTATGTTACCATTTGTTCGCTCTGATTCAACGGAAAGTGGTGAACGGAAGTGTCTTAATTGGAACATTAGGTTTCCAGGCAGCTATGTGCGGGATACAGCGTGATGCTAAAAAAACTAAAAGATCCTGTGGCGATTGTATCGTCCACACACACTTTCCAAACGACCTGTAAATACTGACAGGAAGTTTTGTCGAAGTGCGTGGCGTGGGTTATGTGAAGATTCCTAAAATGGCGACGCGATACGTATCACGCTAGAATTTATTTAGTGTTGGATATATGAAGTAAATATGTTCTGAGAGTTAAGACTTTATGCTGTTGATAGGTTTGGGCTGATAACTATTACTGTTGTACTTTTACGGCATTACAACAATTCAACCCTGTGAAGAGAGTTTTACTTAACATCCTGCTAAATACGGAGAGACTTCATCCCACAATCCTAAGTTCGGTTCTACCAGGTTCAGATGCCAGAAGCAGAAAATAAGTAATAAGCCAAATACCATCTATAAATATTTTCTCGTTAAGAACCTGCTTGCTTACAAAATGTAGCTTTCTGTTTTTGACTGAAAATCCAATCGGAATTGGCCTTTACGTGAGCTATTCCGCTTTGTGCTTCCATTTGTAATTTGTCTTTGCGATGGTTTTGTGTGAATGAAACACTAATATTACGTTTCACGGATCAAGCTTTGAACTTTGTAGTAGCTATATCATAAATGAAATATTTTTTTATATTAGGACTTACTTACATTACCTACATTTATCTTATATAAGATTTTTAACTTTTAAAAAGGTTATCAATTCGACCATATTTTTTGTATGTATGTTCACTCATTTCTCAGCTCTTTGTCCTTTTTTTAATAATTACAAAAGTAAGAAAAAAATTAACGCCTGATAATATTTATACTGTTTACCATTTTTAACTAATGTTGCTCCCTTTTTTATTCAGGCGTTTTATATGTGTACTAAAGTATCGGTGGATTTATAAAATTAGATTAATTAAATATTTTGTAAACTATATATTTTAAGGTTAATCAGGAATGAAAAATGTACATAAGTAATATTTAAGTTATTCAAATTGAAGCTGAAGCGTAGGCTCCAGAAAAGGGCGATGATTTTTTTTAATACAATACAATATAGGTAATATTTGCAACTAAGACAATCATAAAAAAAATTTAAAGTAGAAAATAAAATAATAATAAAAAAACAATTACCTATTTCAAAATTATACCTATGTGAACAAATGAAAACAAAAAAAGGGATTAGTTACTCCAAACTAATGATAATAAAAGAGCAATTTTCTTTTAACGCTATTTGTGCTCTGTCTGGCACTGACTCCAAAAATAACATATTTAAATAGTAAAATACTAAATAGGTGTATACTCGTATATCAATCATTCGATTAGTTGATCTTTAATAGAGTTAAAACTGGATAACTTCAGAAGTGATGGCTGACATATCAGCCGAGTGTAAAAAATACGAGAATACAAGATCTGATATAGAATAATAGAATTCAATATATTCAAAAAATATTTTTTTTTTTATAATGAAACTAAAATTGCCGCTTAACACTCTGTACATACGCGAACTGTCTCTAGAAAGCAGTTACGTATGTTACGAGTACGATACAAGCCAACAACGCTTACGCACGTCTGCCTACCTCGTACCGAGAATAATAAATGATCTTCCAATAATATTATGTAATGTTAGCAAAAAAGAAAATGCTAAAAAAATATTCTGTTGATAATAATTTATAACTGTATTTATTTATTTTATTATCTAACTTTAGATACTATAATTTTACTGTGAATAATAATGTTAAATATTATAATTTTTGTTATTATTTAACTTAATTGTATATTAAAATTGTGTAGAGAGATTTAAGAACATTACAAACCTTTTTGGATGTTATATACAGGATGGAAGAAGTAGCGCTCCTTTTACGAAAACAGTATATATGGTAAAATATTTCAAGCCCAGACCTAAGCAAATTTTCAGGGTACCTCAACAGTTTTGACGTACGATTTTTTTTCATTTCACGATTTTATCCACAACTGTATTTTGTAGTAGTATTTGTTGTGTGTCCCACACATACACATAATACTGCAAAATTACTACGTATGCGACGTTGCCGCTTTGACAGATAAGTTTGTGCGTGTGTGCATGTTTGTTATTTTTTACGAATGGTCTTTTATTTTAAAACGATAGTTTTATTTTAAAAAAAGATTGAAAAAATTAGATTTTCATTTTTGGGAATTTATTTTTTCTGAATTATATTAAGCTTTATAGAGTATTTAAAACTGTGGTTTCAATTAAAGTGGTGCTTACAATTCCATCCTGTATATTGTTGTATTTGTATTCATTTTTAAATAGGTATAAATAAAAAAATATATAATTTTTTTATTGATATTAAAAATATATCAGCTTCACGCTGTATACAGCAGGATAAGCAGAGGGAACCTAGTGTTAAGACACTCCGTTCCCCATTTTCTACAAATTTTCCGAGGCATTGCGTGTTGAGTGGTGGAACGCAACGCCGGGCTTTTGCCTTTAGTGCCAGAGCGAAGAAATGAAAATATTAATAAATAATAATTAATTCCCTCCAGTGGGTATCGAACCCACATCAGTCGCGTTACAGTACACCCTAGGCGCCATGCAACACGACGCCCTTATTGATTTCTAAAAGTAAATTTTAGTTTTAATAGTTTTTTTCTGGTTCTTTTGTTAGAGGCACTCACAAATACAAATACACATTTGAAGAACATACAACTTTTCAACTTATATTCCTAGTATACAAACCCTACTAAAACCAAGTTTTAATACAGGATATTACTATATCTACAAAATTCCAACCTACTGTAGCCTGGCTGGTAGTCAATGTTACGTTTATAATATAGCAATCTACATTTAAAAAGCGGCAAAATAGACTGTAACGAGGTTTTCATGTTAAATAATATTAAGATTTATGTTTACAATTTTTTCCAAATGAAATCTTTGCTTTTGTAGGAGGTTTAATTTATTAATTGCTTAGCAGATTAAGAATAAATATATAAATCAGCTTCACGCTGTATCCCGCAGATAGCAGGGTAAGCAAAGAGAATCTAGTGTTAAGACACTCCGTTCCCCACTTTCTACCGAATTATGCTTTTATTTACCAGATTTTATTCTAATTATATTTTTTCTATTTATACTAATTGGTATAAGTGTAAGATTACAATAAAAATAGATTTAAAAAATATTTTGTTATATTAAAAAAAATCCTTTTCTTTCAGAAGTCGGTTAAAAAGCCGCTTATATCAATTTGAAAAAATCAATAGGGTAATGATGATTATATACATTTTCTTGCTTTTACCTATTTCTCAATCAAAAAGATTGAATCAATTTAGTTAAAACATTAGTATCTAGAAATAAAGTTTTCCGTGAAGTGGTGGTGGCGCGGTGTGGCGGCCAGGCTTCAGATCAGATGAAGTTCAGAACGTTCACTTCTAACCAAGATTGGATCAACCTTTATAACCCAGCACCGAGTCTTACTCAAAGTATCATTCTTGGTTATTGTGCATTTATCTTTGAGTTATCTTTTTACATTTGTGCCGTACTTGTGCACTTGTGTACTTTTTTCACAAAAATATGGCTCAGTCACTCCTTCATAATTAACACCCACTAAAACCATCACAGAAATTGGATAATTGCCCACGTTATACTCTGTTGACTAATTGGGAAATTTGAGCATTAATATGGTAATTTTATTTGTTAAAATATTGCTCAATTGTATTGTGTCTCTCATCCGTAAACATTTTTTCTGTGCCATGCCTTTGCATACAACTTAAGTAATTGTTCTGATTGTACTATCCTATTCTTTTTTAAATTATCAGATAAGAAGACCAGTGCATCTGTTATATGCTGCAAGTCCTAAGTCACCTTGTAAAATACACGACATGGTATTAGTACCACATGATGAATGTAAAGGTGTTATCTTCATCCCCCTATATAAAAACCTTTGTTTTCGGACCCGATTTTTTCTGCTCTGATCGCTTTGATCGCTCTTTACATGCAACTTTTCAGCCACTATATGAAAGGCCACATCTTTTTCTGTCACAAACAGAATAAATTTCATATACACAAACATTTCACTAACCCCGAGCATTTTTGGAGGATTTAAAAATTGTATTAGGACACCATACCTACTTTAAGTTATGCAATCACAGAGAATCGGTTCTGCTTATCACCCCATTTTTAAATCACAAAATAAATTATAATATGTTTCGTGAAAATAAGAAAACACAATGAACTATTGTATAAAATTATGTGATTATCTATTCTAAAATGATTGGTAATACCAATTTTACTGTAAAGGTAAATAAGAGACATTTATGCTTGCTCGCTCCAGTAAATTATATTGAATATAATAACAATAAAAGCAGGAATTATAAAAATCCCACGAAAAATTAGTTTATGGACGACATTTGATTACATAATATAAAACATTATATGCATTTAATATAACACCTACAATAAATGGCCGTGGAGAAATAAAGTCATTTTTTTCTTTAATTAAACAGTATTTTATTTACTTTGTTAAGCATTTAATCGATTTCAGTCAAGTTGGAACCATTGAAGCGTCAACCTCACGTTAAGCTCTTTAAATGAGATGCAACTGAAATAAAAAAGCATCACATTTAACCACTTTTCCGTTCTCTGCATTGGAAAATGTTTATTTTTTTCATTGCGCGGGAACGCACGGCGGCGCGGCTGGTCTGTGGTAAACGGTGTTGGTTTTAAATTATATATTTTCTTATGATGTTCTTTTATATACATGTATGTACACTGTTTGGTTACTATAAATAATTAAAAATTACCCATTTATTATTTAGTCCATAACATATACACTGCCATACTTTTGCTATATAAATTTAATGGCAACACTTTGAAAATAGGTAAGTAAAAGATTTTAAATATCTTAAATTATCTGTTATTGGAATTACAAAAAAATAGATTTAATTTTTTTTATATTCACTATGAAATCAAAATAAATATATTGGTAAAAATAAATTAATGTAATTTCTATTCTTACACGTCAATGTTACAATTTATACACTTTCAGCAAAGTACGTGAAATGCCTAAACTTTATTCACTCCTATTTTGATCTTTGACAGCAAATGTCAGTCTCAACTCTCAATTGAGAACCCCATCATTGTTTTTAGTTTTAACTTTAGAAACATAGATAATAGGTATAAGTACTGTTATATAATATTAATATACATAGAAAAGATCAGAAATTCCATCAAATTCAATAGATACACTTGCCTCATCACACCATCGTCGAGTCTATCTGTTGATTCTATTTACATTTAACATATCAAACGAGATTACGTTAGCTAACAATGCGACTGATAACATTGAAAGTGTATTATATAACACGCAGCTGTTCTTTTTTCGTTCTCCCTTAAATCAATGAATCTAACCTAAATTAGAAAAAACTTTAAATAAAAATTAGATTTGCTTATGCTTTTTTGCGTTTGAAGATTAAATTCACACTGTATCCCGCATATAATAGAATAGGCAAAGGAAACTTGGGAACCTAGTGTTAAAACACTCCGTTCCCAATCTTAAAAGGAACGACTTCCGTTCGAATTCTGGGAACATTGCGTGTTTAAGTTTCTCACTTAATGCTGCGCAATTATAAATATTTTATCTCCAATATTTAATTTAAGCATAATCTATTAAACAATAATAAATATACTTTATTTGTTTATGCTATCTTACATTGTTTAAATGATAATTTTAAGAAGATATAAATGTATAACATAACGAAGCCGTCGTGGCCCGGCGACGGTACATGCGATGGTTCTGGGTTCGATGCCCAATCTGAGCAATGAAATATTTAATATTATAAATGTACTTATAATATTAAATATTTCATTCATTATTAATACTAGGTTCCTAGGTTCCCTCTGCTTACTCTGCTACATGTGCGGGTTACAACGTAAAGCTAAATATATATAGTTAACATTAGTTGGATAGGTACCTTCTCACATTCGAGCTGTAACTATTTATAGATATAAAAGTCTTATAACTATTTATAATACAATTTCTTTCTTTTATGTTTGTAAGTGCACAAGTGTAAAAAAAATATTTCACATCTTATTATTAAAATATACATATAAGTATAATGACTTTAATTTCTTCTGTCAAATAAGTTCAAAAATAAAGATAATATTTATGTTATTAATTCTCAATTGTAATACGTGCAGTGCAACGTTTCCAGCTGGCGTTTATTAAGTGTCATATATCGAAGTACCTACATTGAGTTAACGTCTCGCGAACACATTTAAGAGTTTGCCTTTGCACTTGCAGTCGATACTCAGTCGACGCCGCACATATATTTTCTAGAGAGAGATACGAGGACGAAAACGACAGGGAAAATGGCGAAAAATTACAAAAATAATATCGCTGTTGAGAATTTTGTTGAATACCTCAGAATACCGAGTGTCCAACCTGACATTAATTACGGTAAGTCATTAGTAATGTAATTTTTTTTGTGTATTTACTTATTTACTTTGTGTAGAAACAAATTTCCAGATGAATTTATTTGAATAAGCTATTTTTCTATTTTTATTATTTATCTTAATGAATTTAAAGTGACAGTTTGTAAGTAGAAATTATTTGAAATTATCCTACATTTATTTTTGAAGATTAAGATATTATAACGTGTTTTCACAAGAACAACTTGTTTGTGAGAGTAAGTTTTTAGTCGGCTTCCGGTTGTTCATTCGTAATGGCGTCTATATAAATTTTATATAATAGTTAACTGTTATGAAGCCGTCGTGGCGTTCGATTTTCGCTTCGGGAATTAAATATTTAATATTTGCATTTTCTTGCGTAACGAGGGATACAGCGAAAAGCAAAAAAGATGAAAAAACTATATATACCTACATCAAATTTTATATCGGCTAAACAATTTGAATACAATATTGGAGATCCGTTACAGTCACGCAATCGAGAATGTAGTATTGAGCACTTGCGGTTAATACTTTATATCACAGGCATTCCAGGGATTTTATACTACATATAATTTAATAAGCTATGAACTATTTTATAATTAATAATATATACTATCTATCTATATGTATAAAAGGACATGTACTGACTGACTGAGGCAAGAGGCACGCACAGCAGTAACCGCTGTGCGTAGAAACGTGAAATTTGGACAGATGCTTAGTTTCGTAATCTGAACATCCACTAAGAAGGGATTTTGAAAAATTGTAACTATAAAGGGATAAAATAGGGATAACATAAAATAAATAGATAAAATAAAAATTAAATCAGCACCGATTTTATAAAATTTGAAATTCAGACTAAAAAATATTTCATTGGACACGTGTTCCATGGTTTTTTAGAATTCACCTCTAAGGTAATAAGCGGGCGAAGCTGCGCGCACCCACTAGTATTTATATATAACTATTTTATAATTATGTTATGGTCCAGTGATACAGCTTCACGCTGTATCCTGCATATAGCAGAATAGGCAGACAGAACTTGGGAACCTAGACACTCCGTTCCTAATTAAAATACCCCTTCCCCCACTTTCCACCCAATTCTTGAGGCATTGTGTGTTGTGTGGCAGAACTCAACGCCGCGTATTGCCTCGTTACCAGAGAAAGGAAATAATAACATTAAATACTTCATTTCTCCGAGAGGGAATCGAACTGACATCAGTCGCGATTACAATCGCACGCATGTGCCTCAGTGAGACAATGTCCGAATGTAAACGCTACTGTTGTTACTTTGATCGCCATCGAGGAGATATTATGGGGTAAACATAATAATTTTGTTCATTAACCTGCGGCAGAATCTGGGCACGGGGTGTCTAAACACTAGGTTCCCTCCGACTTCCCTGTTATACTTTCAGGTTTTTTTTATTTATTTTACAACGTTACAGATTAAAGTGTATTTAGAAAGAAAAAAAAACATATAATCTAATCTTTTGAGAAGATGTAGAAAAGTTTGACAGATAGCACAGACATCGGCATTGTATTTTGTAAGAAAATGATAATTTTATTTGACCTTCATAATATTATTTGTGAATATTTTACGTTGTTCATAATCTCATTACCATTACAATAGTTACGCTGGTTTATTTAACAGAAACTGAAATCTCTGGGGTGATAAATGTTCTTGAAACAAATATAAAATTAAAATGTTGGCTTATATGATTAAAAAAAAGTAGTTCTTTTAGCTGTTATGAGTTTTATATGTATATGAGCTGAATAGCTCAGATAGGAGTCCATGAATCACGTAAGGGATGAAGGGGGCGCGGGATGAAATCCTGATATGTCACGGGTTGGGGGGGGGGGGGGGGGGGGGGGGGTGAAGTTCTTGTAGTAAGATGTGATAAGTGTTTTTTGCAAGGTGCTTGCTAATAAGGACATTGTACATTAAATAATGTTAATGTACTAATACAAATGTTTTTCGCATAATTACACGATTATTTTTATTATACTGTGTGGCGTTTTGGTGGGTAGTGTGTTATTAATGTCAAAATTGGCAAAATAGTCAGTCAGATGCGGCCCAACTCCGACGCCTATTTTGATTATTTTGTGATCGTATACTCGATATAACGTAAAAAGTTCATGTATTTCGGTAAAATATTTTTTCTATTACGTATTTCAGGAAATATTTTTTACAAATTAGATATTTGTCTTTTTAAATAGCTAATTCGGTTTTGTGTAATAGGTAAGTATAAAATAATTTTGTAACACGGAACCATATAACGTCGCTCTTATAAAAAAAGCAATTTTTCACTTGGCTACCCCTCAGAATGCTGTAATTTTTCACTTGGTAGTCATATAGGTCTTATCAAGGCATAATAAGATCCAGCGTTCGAAGCCCTCCTTTGATGTATGCTCTCAATCAATTTAAATTGACTAACAAGGATTTGTAAGAGTACCTACCAAAACAAATATTAAAATTAGTTTTATATACTTTTTATTTTAATAACGACATATGTTTATCATTAAATTATTTCCTTGTTTAAATTATATTTATTCTTTTTAGCGGCATAAATGAGTAGGCGGGAGCCTTAGAAACACTTTTAAAAATATTAAGAACATGTTTTATACTTTATATCTTAAAGGCACTTATTATTTTAGAGATTTTATCATCATTATTACCAGTAATATTAGAATACTTATAAATTTATAAGAACTTGTAAATTTATAAGAAAGGTTAAAATAGCTATTCTTTGCAACCGGTTGGTACCATTGTGAAGATTTCATGTGTTCTAGGGGCAAAAACCCGGTAGGTTTTTGCCTGGTGTTGCTTTTGGGTTGGCGTTTCGAGGAAGTGAAATATTTGGTGGCGAGGCAAAGCGTGGCATTGAGTTCTGCCACTCAACACACAATGTCCCCAGAATTTGGCAGAAAATGAGGATCGGAGTGTCTTAACACTAGGTTCCCTCTGCCTACCCTAACTGTATGCGGGATACAGCGTGAAGCTGATTTTGTTATTTTAGTTATCCATTCACACAATAAAAAAAATCGTTACTTACAGAATATAACATTATCATTTACATCTCAGTCTCACCGTGACCACTTTCAGACAGAGCAATTTAAGCAATAAAAAGCTTAAACAAAGTAATTGGCGTTATAAACATGTTTTCCACATAGCAATCATAGTGTGTAGTGTTTCACTGATTAAGTTAATCAATGAAGCAGAATTGAAATTTTGTATATTTGTATAGAATTATACCGATATTGCAATATTTTATTGAAATGTTAGCTGGTTAATATCGAATTCGGGAAGCATTTCCAATAAATTATTATATAGGCACGCTTTTATTATCAAAGTACTTACGTACGTACTTGTATGATACATATTACATTATTCTAGTATTATATTGAACCGTTTCTGTTATATTAAAACGTCACTAATGTTTTGGTATTTAAAAGAAATGAAGAGAGGAAGGAATGCAATATCAGTGTGAATAGTCAGATATTAGAACAAGTGAATGAAGTGGTATACTTGGGAAGTATGTTCAGAAGAGATGAAAGGTACGAGATGGATGTGGAAAGGCGTATTGCTGTCGCTAACAGGGTTGACGCACAGATGCTCGTTTGGCCGTACACAATGAAGTTTTGGTATCGACGTTGTTATACGGCAGCGAAACGTAGATATTACAGAAGAAGAATGAAAGAAAGATGAATGCTGTGGAGAAGTTATGTTAAGTTATATTAAAACGTAAATCACTTCTTAATATTTTTGACATTTTGACAAAATGAATCACAAGGTCAATTGACGACGCGACGGCGGCTATAAAGACAATGAACTAAAGTGGTTA